>JAQIXO010001542.1:0-12020 GCA_034700305.1 Protaphorura armata | reverse complement strand
TTCCTTAATTTTTTGCTAGCTCACAATAAGATGCCTACTACTTTCAAATGTGCAACTATTATACCTTTATTGAAAAAGCCAAATCTTGATTATAAAGACTATAATAATTACCGGCCAATATCTTTATTACCAATCTTGACAAAAATTTATGAAAAAATGATATTTAACAGAGTTGTCAATTTCTTAAACAGTAAGAATTTCTTTTCAAAGTTTCAGTTTGGATTTAGACCGAGACATGGCACTGACCATGTCATTCTGTATATATTTAATTGTGCTCTTCAAGCTATTGACGCGGGTAAAATATGCATTTTAATTGCTCTTGATTTAATAAAAGCTTTTAACTCTGTATCACGCAATATACTTCTACAGAAATTAGCGAGTGCTGGTATTAATCCAGAGTGGTATGCTGAGTATTTATCAGACCGAAAGCATTGTGTTAAAGACGCTTACGGTCATTTTTCTAAGTTATGTGAAGACCTTTGGGGAATTCCACAGGGTGGAGTGCTATCTGCAATGCTATTTTCTATCTTTATAAATGATATACCATCTGTTACGAATTGGAGCCTAGTTATCCTATTTGCTGACGACATGTCCCTACTTATTACCTGTTTTCCACATGAGATTAAAGAAACGATTGTAAAATTAGAAGCTGATATT
This sequence comes from Protaphorura armata, assembly GCA_034700305.1. Classification (NCBI taxonomy): domain Eukaryota; kingdom Metazoa; phylum Arthropoda; class Collembola; order Poduromorpha; family Onychiuridae; genus Protaphorura; species Protaphorura armata. The sequence goes on along the minus strand of JAQIXO010001542.1, from coordinate 11,363 downwards.
AGATGTATCTTAGACTGGTTAGATACGAACAAGTTGGCTCTGAATGCCGAGAAAACTGAGTGTCTTCTGATAGGATCTGTTACTAATGTTAAGAAAATTGGACCAATTTCAATATGTGTTAATAACTGCATGATTGTCTCAAAGGACTCTGTAAAAATTCTTGGTTTCCATATTGACAGTACTCTATCGTGTAAAACTCATATACTACACCTCACACGCACACTTTATGCTAAAATTTCGCCACTCTACACGATACGACCTGTTATTTCTAATGAAAGTACGATTAAGCTAATTAAGAGCATGATTTTCCCTCATTTGTACTACATGTCTAGTGTTTGGGGTATGGCGGCTTTATCTAACCTTAAGCCAATTGAGAAATTTCTGAAAAATGCAGCCCGCCTTGCATTAGGTAAAAAAAAATATGATAGTATATCTTCGGAATTAAGCAGCAATCTTGGTTGGCTGGGACCTAACCAGTTATACGTTAAGTCAGTACTCTGTACTATGTTTAAAATAATTCATGATCCGAATGCTCCATTAGTGTTTAAAGAAATGTTTGTTATGAATTCTGAAATTCATTCACACAATACTAGAAGTGCAAAAGAGCTTCATGTAAAACTCCAAAATACAGTATATGGAAAAAAATGTTTCTCTGTCACTGGTGCCAGGTACTGGAATGAGAAGTATGTCGACCCGAACTGTTCTTTAACTTTATATAAGAAAAAAGTAACAATGTGGGTACTAGAAGAATGTGCTCGATTATAACTACAATGTTTGTCCATTATGAATTTATGAGTGTTCTAAATTATTGTCTATATGAAGGTTTTAAACTACTATATGTATGTTAATTCTAGGAAGTGTAAATAGTCTTGTTTATTCTATATGATGATTGAATTCGTTCCTCACTAATACTATATTGCATATTTAGTTCAACTTATCTCACAATGTAAGGTCCCAGTAATGGGAAATTGTGTTACGGTGAAATAAATAAATAAATAAAATTCGAGGTCAATTTCATACAGTTTTTGTCAGAAGAATATAAATTCAACTCCAATCTGCATTTCTCTTTATCATGAGTAAAAACCAATAATACTACCAGGTACGAATACTCTGAGCGCACAAAAATTTTAGTAGGCGAGTAGCAAGGTAATTTAAAGTAGGGTGTAAACTACGTTAGTAAACTACCCCTACTTTAAATTACCTTGGGCGAGTAGGGTTAAAATACATGGAGAATATTTCTTAATGGTTAAAGTTTTATTCGTAAAAAAAACCGAAACATTTTCATGAAAGGAAAACTTGACTTTTCACAGACTTTTTCGCCGGTCTTCAGCTTGGAGTGAAATGTGAGTGATTTTGATATCACACACGCTTAAAAATGGTGGATTTCACCACAGTTGAGTTGGGCGTACCCCTTGCTTTCGCGTCGTGAAATGGAATTTTTATTTTCACTTCGTCGGGATTGAACTACTCAGTTTGGGACAAAACGAACAATATATACTATACGCATAATGGCCTCATCATTTTCATGGTTAATCAGTTTGAGTTTCAATCCTGAAGATTTGTGTGTATTAAGTATATAAAACATTTTACCCAGCCTCATCTTCATGTACATTAATTGGATTTTACAAAGTGCGATTTAATATGAAACAAATTATCGGTTAATTGCTAGAAGATAACTTTGGACTTTGGTAACAACAGTTCAATTCAATTGATAAGGATACGTGTGTAAATGAAGTACCAATTAATATTACTGGGAAAAATTTGCAGGAGTGTTTTTAATTTATCCATGATTTCCACTCTTGCGAAATAGCAAATTTATAATCATACAAATACAAATAGTTGTGTTGGAATTCGAGGCGACCAAAAATTATTGTACTTAAATTTAGTATCTCTAGTATTTGTGGACAAATTGGTTTTCTCTGCCACTGTGAGAGTTTCACCAACAAAGGAAGCTAGAGGGCAAAATGGAATTCAATGCCTTCGTATTTTTTAGTGTTTTAATTTTTTCTGTCGGAATAAGCGTTGATGCGAATCCTACGGGAGAAAATAGATTCGACGGAATTGTCAAAGCTGCTGAGCTGGTTAATAAACCTCGCCTAGAACATGAGGACTCTAAGCTGACCGTGGTAAGATTTTATTTTGTCACAAATAGTTTTATTTGTAATAAATGTGACATTGTGGATATTTAGCCTGAAATAATCACAAAATATGGGTATCCCGTTGAAATCCATGAAGTGACTACTGCTGACGGGTACATTTTACAAGTACATCGAATTCCTTATGGGAAAAAATCTGGCCCAGCTCCGAATAAACCAGTCGTGTGGTTACAACATGGATTAATGGGTGATTCATCTAATTGGATTCTCAACAACGAAGAGAAAGCACTGGGTAAAGTTGAATTTTTTATCACTAGTGTAATTTTTTCGAATATTTATTGGTTAATTCATAATTTTTATGTACTGCACAGGTTTCATGCTTGCAAATGCAGGTTATGATGTTTGGATGGGTAACGCACGTGGAAACACTTATTCCAAGAAACATGTCACACTCCCTATCAGTGGTGGAGATTTCTGGACTTTCAGGTCAGGATTCAGGATCCGAATTAAAATGAAACCAATAGTTTTTATATGGTCATGTTTTTTTTTTACTAATTTTAGTAATTTTGTTCAAAAAATTCCTACAGTTGGCATGAAATGGGCGTTTATGACATCCCAGCCGTAATCGATTACACTTTGGCTCAAACTGGACAAGAGAATTTGTATTATGTCGGGCATTCTATGGGAACTACAATGTTTTGGGTAGCCATGTCAGAGCGTCCGGAATATAATTCAAAAATTAAACTCATGTCAGCGTTTGCTCCAGTGTCTTACACGGAACACATGATCTCTCCGATTGCACTTTTGGCCCCATTAGCAAACTCATTAGAAGTCAGTGAATATTTTAATTCTGATTTGTCCAACAAGGGAGCCAATTTCCATATGCAAACTGACAGTCATTTATTTTTGCAGGACATTCTTCAATTCTTGGGTGCTTATGAATTCTTGCCCAGCACGATCATCATGGACTTTTTGGGTGCGACGATTTGTCGAGAGCATAGTCCATTGCAAGGAATTTGTACAAATGTACTGTTTTTGACCATGGGATATGACTCGGAGCAAATGAATAAAGTATGTACACAACTGAATTTTATAAACAAGGACCTTATCAATTTTGTGCCAAAAACTTTAACATTGGTGATTTTCCTTTTAGACACTTCTTCCGATTCTGATGGGACACTCACCCGCAGGTTCCTCAACCCGATCAGTCGTTCATTACGCACAGGGCGTCAACTCTGGAAAATTCAGAAAATTTAATCATGGAAAGGCTAAGAATTTAGAAATTTATGGACAAGAGACTCCACCAGACTACGACCTTACAAAAATTACATGCCCTGTTGCATTCTACTGGGGACAGAATGATTGGCTCGGATCACCTCCCGTATGTTTATTTTTACACAGAACATTTTTTTACATATTCAGTTTAATTTGTAGTTGGTACACTAACTAATTTAATTAAAAATTATAGGATGTTTATCGTCTAGCAGAGGAGTTACCAAATCTTGTGAGGAAGTTCCGGATTACCCATAATAAATACAACCATTTGGATTTTCTATTTGCGATTGACAATAATGTTTTCTTGAATAATCCATTCATGGAATTTATAAAATATTTCTAAGAGCTTAGCTCTCCTGTTCGTCCTAATTTGATTTGTTCAAAAGAAATTATTGAAATTAAAACCAAATATTATACAATATTAGCAATATTTTAGAAATTAGCTCTCAGCTTTCATCTCATGTTGCTATACGGTTAATGTGACTTGACCCAAGAAATTGTGCACGTCACGCAGAATGTACACAATCAATTCATCGTAGAACTCAAAAAAATTTCTCTCGAAATCCATATCCCACTTTGATCTGAGCAATTAGCAGCAGAAAGGTTTTGGTTCAATAAAGGCCAAACCCAACCCATAGAATAACAGTGTAAGCTTATAGCTTAGGCGTAGCTAGCCAGACAAAACTTGTAATAATTGTTATCTCTCATGTAAACTTTTCAATTTGCAAAATAATGCTTGTTAATTTCATCCCGAAATTCTCATGCCACTTATGCACAATAATCTATTTGGATTGGACACGCTGAACGCATAAATTTATTAATTAGTAGCACTTGACACAAACAAACACTCTAGTGAATGTGAAAAACGTAATTATGTTTGTGCGCAATTAAAGATATCTGTATGATATGAGTTTGCCTCGGTTTTAACCTGGAATGCAAATGCACAGTTCAAACATTTGCTTGATGTTGAAAAGCGAGTTTTTTTTTTAAAATAAATCGTGTCATTGAATTGTAAGAGAAATATTATTTTCCGAAGTCTGTGCTTAATTAAGGTCAGCACTTGTTTCCCGTTGTGTACAGACCACCCTGACAACTAACTACTTTTATGTCTTACAGCTTAAAGCAATTTTTATTTTGATTGGTACTGAGAACTGAGCGATCTCCCCATTAGAGTTTAACAAAATAAAAGTAAACAAAGACGACACACACCACTTACCTTCGACAGAATACAAAAAATTACGGAAACAAGCATTCAATTACGTTAGACCCACGATTCCGAAATCAGAGCAGATGCAAACCTATCCCATTTTAACATAAACAAATCTGCACGACTTTTTTTTAGTTTTCAATTATTCCATTAGCCATGGACTGCCTAGCGTCCACAGTCCACGGGCGACAGTAGTTTACAGTAGTTGGACAAACAGGCGACAATAGTTGTCTTAATTTTAGTTCCATTTGTATCCTCTATCTAACAATATAGCGTCGGAGTTGTAACCGTTTTCAATATTGCTAGCAATAATGTCAATGTTAAGTTTCTATTTCGTGTGGACGTTGACTGTCCTGTGCCGTGCGTGCAAAACTTGAGGGAATACGGTTTCATTAAAAACAAGATTGATATGGGACTTCCCGAAGTAATGAAATTGTATCATTCAACAACATAATTTGCGAAAATCAATTGAGTCATCATGTCTGAATTTTGATACAATTCCAAAATTCCCGGACCCAGTCCAATCCCAAGCCTGTCAAAAATATTTATTAGGTTAGGTTAGCTAGCAATTCTTGTATTCCCAGTTGAGCCCAAAACAACCTTGTGTATATTGTATATTTGACACATACCATTGCTTTTCGCACATATTGCATGTGAAACTTAAAGGTTCGGATGCGCCTCTGCCTGCAATGGTATTCTCAAATCGCGATTGAATATTTTGTATTTTGAATATGTTACTACATAACTCTAAAGCTACGAAATCATTTCACACGAAACCGTCAAGGATATTCAAGGTACGGAGTATTGAAGTACACCTTCTCCTGACATTCACACGGACTGTCAAACTTCTGAAAATTGAGCTAGAGATTGTCAGAGTTATCAAAGAAAGTTATGTATTTCTAAGTTCTAACACTGAAACTGAAGCATTGAACAACTCGTAATTTAAAATAACGCCAAAAAATGTTATTCAGAACTCTTTGTTTGTTCCAATTGTATGCGTGTTACTTGTTAACGGGTGTAGTCGTATCCTTTGTGAAACCTCACGAATGTTTAGTTGAACTTGTTGGACATTTTGATTCGAACTTTATAAGTGACTACGCGGATGATTTAAAAAATAACTATAATCTATTCATGTACTTTCATCCGAACCAAGAGTTGAAATTCAAGACGGACACAATTTTTTGGCGTAATTTGTGCATTCTGGTAATACTAGCTCCTAGCCCTAGCAATGGTGAACGGATAGAGAGTTCATTTGAAGAGTCACGACTAGTAGAATCAAGGAGAGCAGTTTTCTTCGTCATTTTAACAAAATCATCACCACAATAAATGTATTCAAATGTACATCACCTTTCTCAGTACATGTTCAGATTTCGGACTCTATACTTTCGAGAACGCTACCCTAAGGTCACTTTACTTTTTTCCAACGGGAGAGGCCCAATAAAGAAATTCTCAGTTGACAATGTATGGCAATTGACCAATGTTTGTTATTTTTGCCACCCCAATGAAATAATTTTCAACATGAGACTCCCGGTTAATCTTGCAGATATTCAAGACATGCACAATTCGATTAACAAACATGGCCACCAGAAAACATCCGTTATTAATTTGGACTCCACACCTTGGTTGGGAACAGATGCTTGGAAGTCCTGGAAAACTGGAATCAAGACGCTTGAAATTTTCATCGGTCTTGTCGGTAGTAAACTTAACATAAGCTTTGTTGAAATAAGGAATCGGACGATGTATCATTTCCAAGACTCAGAACTTGTTTCCATTGTCCACCACCAATAGTTCCGGACAAATACACAGATTGGAACCAAACTGATATGCACATTTACTTTGGGTACTTCCTACTTTTATTACCTCAACAATACTACATTGCATTTTTCACGAGTGATGTCATCGTTCCCTCCAGCAAGAATCAAAACCAATCTTTATTTAAAGTGGTAGGTTTCAAAATTCTAAGCAAACCCACAGAAGTTTTTGCCCATGAGATGATTCAAGATGAAAATTTTAAGTTTGCTAAATTTAGGTTGGACGATGCGTCATCATTCATTCAAGACCCTGAATGTCCAGAAGCTCCTGAGTACTGCGTAGCAAAATGGCCGAATGAGGGGGTTAAACAAGTCAACATTAAATATTCAGAATTGTATGTTGTCCGAATTAAAAAAAAATATCCGGGTGAGCGATACTGTTCAGTAGTAAATGAAGTTTGGGCAACGAGTTGGGCAACTGTACTTTACAACGGTCATTTTTCAAATCAAGTCAAATCATATTTACATCTATTGTATGCTGGTGGGTTGGATCGCCATTGGGAAGGTATTTACATGGAGGGAACCCGCCGGGAAACTGGACATCCTGAAATTAGACACTCAATCAGGCTGTCCTTCAATACACCTGTACAGTCCATATTTAAGTTGTATGCATTATTCATTGGAGGGGCAACTGTACTCTTCACTCTAGAATCTGCAGCGCGCAAAGCATTAATAATATATAAAATTCTGGTTTGTTGAGGATGTTCATTTATTTCCCATAATGTATTCGGTTTTCACCCGTACAAGATGAGCCAAATCCAGTCTTCTAAAAAGGAGGTTAGTTCTGGACCACTCTGTATACAATAAAAACATACGGCTTGCATTTAACGCTGCGTCTCACGGATAAGGATTAAATATTGTCATCATAGAAATTCGTGAGCGTTCTTGCTATAGCTAATAGTTGTCATCACGTGACCGTGACATTATCATTACCCTGACCCACACAAAGATGCAACCAAATAAATCTCTTTGAGAAATCCTTCCCGGTGAGGTTAAGAAGCGAAGCATTCCCAAGGGCGTACGCCCTTGGCATTCCCTCAGATTTGAAGAAATGAAACACAATGTCACGATTTAACCAAAGCTAGAATAAATAATTTAAAATAAATAAAACTATAAAGAGAAAGAATATGCGTCGTAGAATTTGTTAACAGTTCCATTTACATTCTGAATTTATTACGTTGGCTATTGCTCCAAAAGCATTATTATTAATAAGACTCATTTATACAGTATTTTTTTTCGAGTGTATAATTTGTGTTCACAAATTTGGGAAGAATATTACGTAATGATTAATTTGTCTAGTATGATAATAATGAGAACTATTTCTGTAAGGCACTCTTAAGTCTCGTAGATTACATTACATACATACTTCAATACTTCCGTAAACAGCATTTGTGACCCGACCATTGCATTGCCGACCGTAAGAACTGCATGAGAACAATTTAATTCTATAATACATACATCACTCTACAACAACTCATAAATGAATCAAATAAAGATATAATATAATATAATAAAAATAATTTCAAATAAAATAGTTCCAAATGGTAATGTTTAGTTTAATTTTAAAAGTGAGCTGAAACGCTTGACCTTAACTAACTAACTTAATATCATAAAGGTGGCCACTTTAATGCTCAAAATCCATCATCCAATTCATAAACTGTATGGATGCCTGAAATATGATTTGCATTGGATATCTTAACCCAAAATCTCCTTCAGGTTGTAACGGTACCGTACCAGTGACAATTACGGAACTGACAATGAGTGAGTCAGAAATAACTGTGCCCAACTGTATGAATACTAGTTGGGTAAAAATAAACTCCGGAAAAAAGGTTTTCATGTGTTACCTTAACACTTATTGACTGTCAAGTCAAAAGCCAGATCAGTGCATATTTTATAAACTGTGGGTTCAAAATGAAGTGTCATCGCAATCATAAAATATTGAATTAATATAACACATTTTGGAATTTCCACTTGTGGTGTGTGTTGTTTTAAATTATTAAAATTCTAAGAAAATTGAATCATTAGAACTTCATAAAAATGTGTTTGTTCTGTTGGAATTTGGTTTGGATTTTTATAATTGTACAATTATTGAATAATATTCATATAACTGATGGTCAAGTTCAATCACCAAGTCCCAATATGTGTAAAATTGGATGTGGGTCTGAACAGGGTGATGCGGATGCGAAATTAAATGTGGTAAGAAAATTTAGATTCAGAAGGCACGAAAAACTCGAAAGGATTTTTAAATTTTGGGAAGTTCATCTTTCTGGGTTTGCTATTCCTATAGCCACAATTAATACGGAAATATGGATACCCTGTTGAAGTTCATGAAGTGACGACAGACGACGGGTACATTTTAACTCTCCATCGAATTCCTTATGGAAAAAATCACGGACCAAAAGAAAAAAAGCGTGTCATACTATTACAACATGGTTTAATGATGGATTCTTCAAATTGGATTCTCAACAGTGAAAATAAAGCACTTGGTAAGGTAGTCTTTTTTTACTACTCATGTTATAATTATTATAATCCCTCTCACTTGTTATATTTATTGTAATTTACAGTAATTCTAAATTCAGTTCATTTGGTGGCGCTTACTACATGCTCGTTTTTTAGCCAGTATTTTTAAAATGCAAAATAAAATATTTTAGTACTCAAGTGAATTAAATTTCTCCAACTACTACATTATGCCAAAATATTTCAGGATACAAACTAGCGAATTCTGGATATGATGTTTGGATGGGAAATTCTAGAGGCAATACTTATTCCAAACGACATGTCCGATTGAGCACACGCGATCCGGAGTATTGGAATTTCAGGTAATTACATGTTTGCGTTTTCTTCTCGCTATTTCAACTAGGATCAGAAAATAATTTGGTACTAAACTAAAACAAATACTTGTTGGACTCTTTATTTAAGCAATACAAACAATTTTAACAACATTTAAATGAAAAGTTAAAAATCAGTTGTAAATTTCCCAGTTTTAAGAAATTCCATCCAATAATGTTCTCATGTGTTATGTGATATCAAAAGCCCAATTCAATTCCAATTCACATGCACCTCTTTCAGTTGAAAGCAGAGTTGAAGTACGAAATCACTCCGAGGGCTAATTCACACAAAAATACAAATTAAAAGATTTTATCCAAATACCAAAATAAAAAAGACCGCTTTCATATGTAAATGCAAATCTCTCGTCAGATAATAACACGTTTTAAGCGATTAACGCACCAATTATAGAAAGAATGGACGACTGGTGATTCCAAACCGCATCGCCGGTAGTTGCTGGTGCTAGTATAGAGCTGACACTATTTAATGAACCATTGTTAGTATTTGGAGATAATCCAAATTCCATCAGGGAAGCAATCAATGGAAATAAATCCACATTGTCAAACGGTTCCGCTTTAAATCCCTTTTTGAAATCAGGTCCATGTGCTATGAAAAATGGTCTCATACTTTCCGCATCATTGTCATAGCCGTGAACTCCAAATTTGAGATTTGGATCAACTGGAAAATTAAAATATTATTATACAGTAAGTGCTAAAATTGAGATGCGTCTCAAGGAGTAATGCTTATAAAACACCCTGTACATGTATGTACTTACCAACTGTGGATTTAAAATCATCAAATACATATCCAGGATCAGCTACAACAATAATCGGCATGATTCTTCTATTATTTTGAAAGTGCCATCTCTCCGGTACTTCTTCTTTTTTGTACACTGAAAAATTTCTCCCAACACTGGCTGTCTTAAATGCATCGTAGACACGAGTTTCCTCTCCTAAAAAAAATTAACAGTGTATTTCATACTTGGTCGGTCAGGACTAATTTCTTTTAAAAAATTTACAAACCAGGTATCGGCAACACATGCCAAACAGGAGAACCACCATATCTCCTATAAACCCCAGGCTCCAACTCGGACCCTACAAGTTGAGTCAAATTGATTCTATTTCCTACATTGACTTCTTGCATTCCATGGTCACTCCATAGCATGATATTGACTTCCTCATAAATTCCACTCGCTTTCAACATATCAATCAAATACCCAGTCATTTTATCTAAAATTCTTATTTGTGCTCGCACTTCTTCAGAATCTGGTCCAAAATCATGTCCAGCACTATCAGGTTGTTCAAAATACATAAAAACAAGGTTGGCAGGGTGGGTGGGATGTGTGAGCCAATCGTACACAATGTCCATACGATTATCATAAGGTCGACTTCCGTTGTAAACTAGCCAATGTGTGGGTAAAGATTTATTTTGACCATATTCCTGGTTAGCCCCTGGGAATTGAACTCCACTGATCCGACCGTCTCCGGCCCATTCATTTAGGGTCTGGAAAATAATAAGTACATAGGCACATTAATTGACATTCACTATATGGCAATAAGGCATGCTTGTTCAAGTGTCGCACTCGCAGTGTATTTCTCGTGTGTAGAGTGCGAATAGACAACACCCATTTGCCCAGAACTAGATGGAAAGTAAAATTGCGTGGTGGCGTGTGTTTTGTCAATTTTTAAAGATGACACGACAGTGTGGTTCCTTTAACAAACAGTAAATTTCGTACTCTCTGAGCTATTACTACAACACGTTGCCGAAAGATTGAATCTACGTGGTGTAAAGTTCAAAAGTAAATTAATATATGAAAATAGAAGCGGCGTAAAAATGAAATCGCTTGAATGCGTGAGATATGTGATGAAATTACAAGCAATCCATCATTACGTGCTAGAACCACTAAAAATAGAAAGATAATCTTTCCTATTAATTGATAGAATGGACAGAACTTAATTAAAATATCATCCAGAATAAATTAGTAAACAGAGGTGTAAAACTATACACTGATTCCGCTGACTACATCTTCTTTTTAGCTTCATATGTAACATTGTATTCAGGTTATTGTTTGCTAAGGCTCCGATCGGATAGGATAATTCATTATCCTATCCGATATCCTATCCTATCCGAAATTTTCGGATAGGATAA
>JAQIXO010001541.1:0-12025 GCA_034700305.1 Protaphorura armata | reverse complement strand
AGGACAAAGTACCAACTCCAAATTCTCCATTTTGATGTGGGATGCCGCAAACATTTCTCTTCAACATCCCAATCGTATGGTACCACTCGAAAAAAGCATGCGTATCTTAAAGTTAGTTGGACGAGACGAACACTTTCTTTCTTCAACATTTTTGTATCAAAAATTCGAAATCAAATACAATTTTTGAACAGGTTGTTCCTCGCCGTTTTGCTCTGTTCAAAAGCAACTGCTACTGTGATTGCTTCTCCTTCACTGCCAATAGTCTATCCATGACATCAAGTCAACTCTCAATTATTCATATGGATGGAGAACGAAGCTTGTAGTCCTTGTTGTGAAATGTCACTCTCTTCCCTTGTAAAAGTTTTTCAAATATAAATGTTGCTCAAGAATTGAGCAAGATGGGCAAACCTGCTATAATAGCGGAAGGCAACTTATTTCTCAAAATGTACTTTTCACAATGAAATTATAAATAAATCTGTCAATAATGTGTTCTTGAGGTGACCTCGCACGTGTAAAAATATATACTCCGTCCATATGAAATGTATGGGTACATAAGAACTAGGGAAAGGTGGGATGGGTTATAGAAGGTACCTCTTCAGAGTAATGCTTTAGGTAGTTTTCTCTTTTCATACTCCGGAAACAGAACTGAAAATGAGTAAAGAAAAAAATTGTTAATATACGTACCTTACACGAATTCCGTTTAGAATAACGCAGGCCCAGTTGTTCAATGCCAATATTCAATCCACTACAGTGCCCATGGTTTGTGATATACCGTGTCAGCACGCTATTTACCATATTTTATTTGATATTTTGATTTTCTCGAGGATCAGCGAATGCTTCGGAGGTTATGGCTTCGAAACCTGGTATTGATCTAAGAAACTTCAACTAAAACATTACTGACTATCGTACGGAAATCCTCAACTCTACTTATTACCACCTAACAAGCTCTATTTAATTTGTGTTCTGAATGTGTCTGAAACTGAAACATTGTTAAGTGAATCTGGCGAATCCGTCTATCTAGGTTGTTTTAACGAAGAAGCAATTTTTTCAAGAAAGAACAGCCGGAAATGGAATTGTTGCAAATGATATCATCGACAAAATTACGTTCATCTATGAATGAGTGAAATAACAAGGACGTGCGTGGAAAGTGTAAACATGTATATTTCATTCCTAAATAAAAGTTAATAGTGATATTAATGTATTATTAATGTGTCATTGTGCTTATATGAATTGATCTTGAGAAATAAAATATTTCTACAATAAATATCTGTCAAAAAAGGCTAACAAATCAAAATGATAGAATTTCAAACCCAATTTGGTTCAGAAATTTTTTTAATTTGTTGAAGCACTCCTTCTGTTGAAACTCTTATCGTCTTAACAATGGAAATAGTAAGTATTACCATCCAAATTGATGAATTCATTTTGGCGAACAAAATAAATTATTTCGCTGCAAGTTATTTTACAACTTCCTACTACTATGCATGGCTCCACAACAAAAGTTATTTTATGCTTTTAAAGTAGAGTTCAATGAAATCCTTTGATCGAGTAATTGAGCCGCATTAGATAAAATATTAATAAACTATTGTGTACTGTGTACTCAAAAGTTATTTAAATTGAATCGCGTTGTGTGGTTGTGTCTCACTAGTCCGGAGAATGGGTTACATTTACACTACGCAAATCCACATTTGCCAAGTACTCGACAACTAAACTGTTTCGCACTAGTTATGGAAAACTCTGCCAATTGACGCAACTTAAATTGGTTACGGTGCGGTCGCAAAACATGAGGTAATACGCATTTTGAGGAATATTCATGACGGTAACATAAAATCACATTGACCGTGGTGTGGTATGCATTTGGTCTCATGCGTTATCAGCTATTTTAGCACCCTCTTTATAAATACACCCATGGAAGTGTTCCTAATTTAACAAGTGGTTGATTTGACAGGATGTATGTAAATGTGACGCGAAGAACGTAATACTACTCAATACTCATTGGACTCATTCAAGCTATTGCTATGCATATTATAAATACATAAGGAGGGAGCGGGAAAGATTATGCATGTACTTTATAATAATACAACTGCCACAAAACACGGAAGATCTTTTGTCTCTTAGAAGGTGTATTAAATTTGTATTTATTTCATAAGTTAAATTGTGACGTTAAAGTAGTTTAAAATAATTTAATAATAATGCTTAAGAAATAAAAACCGACACTCATGAAATTCTACCAAGAAAAGGACGACTGATTAATTCCATTTATTTCTGCTTAAGAAAGGTTTGAATTTAAATACGTTTCTGCATAAAAAAATTACAATTCTTATTGTGTATATTTCTATAAATAATTGAAAATTTGTAGAATGTGAACTTACATATACTCGTGAATGTGGAAGACGGCTATCTAAGGAAAACCTCAGCGTAAGTTAAGAATCAGTGCAAAAATATTTATTGCTTAGTTTTGGAACACATCTTCAATTTGAATGAAAGTATTTCAAATGTTTTGTATAATATTTATATAATTTAAATACAAAATGTGGTACTGTTACTGTTTATTTATTTTAATTTTTATAATTATTTATTAGTGTTAAATGAAAAAGAAGTGTTACATATTGATACAAAATAAGCCGGCCACGACAATAGCAACAACACTGAAAAATTTAGAAATGGATTGGAAGCTTGAAGCATCAACTGTGACTCAAGTTCGCATACTCAAAATTGACAGGTTAGATTTGTTTGTCTTAAATTTTTTAGTCTGACTGAATTCCAATTACACATACATTGACAAGGACATTTTTGAAATTACATGTGCTCCAAGTACACCGAGCACAAGAAGACTTGTATTCTGATGATTCACAAATGATGATTTATTTGCTTTGTGGATCATGTCCTTTGAATAGAATATAAAGAGTACATGAAAATTATCGACTCTGGTACGGACTAAATATGACGGACATTGTTTTCCTCAAACCATGCACTTAATTAATATGAGTTAAGATTGCACACTTGTCTATGACAAATTTACTTCAATTTTAACACTAAATGTCTGTCATGTGTATAGACTTAACTATAGAATTTCCAAATAAAACCAGTATGTCAAAATTAACTAAATATATTCTACTTTAGGCTTGTGGACGGAACAATCGATATTTCCCAGGGCAAAAAGACCGAGAAATCAAAAGAAGAAATACACCAGAATGTCCATACACAAAGGCCAAGAAAGTACTCATGCAATGTCTGCACTAAATTTTTCTACTCCAAGGAGATTTTACAAACACATGTAAAGACTCATTTAGAAGACAACAACGTGTATGCTTGTGAGCAGTGTAGTAAAACATTTACACGAGAGATTTCCCTTCAGGATCACATACGAAGAATACACAAAAGACAGAAACCATATTTTTGTGATGATTGTCCTAAACAGTTTAAATCAAAGGGTGGACTAGTGTATCATCGTAAAACCCACACTCTGACACCTGAAGAACACACAACCGTATTCACCTGCGAAATTATACACTGTAGAAAGACATTTATAACAGTGAAGGCGCTACGAATTCACTTGCAGACACACTTAGGAGAGAAACCACATTTTTGTGAGATTTGTCCCAAGCAATTCAAAACAAGAAGTGGACTAAGTTATCACCGTCTGTCGCACACAACCGAAGCTCAAACAACAAATTTCAATTGTGACATATGTCAAAAGTCGTTCAGTAACAAAATTCTGTTGAAGCAACATTTAAAATTACACGAAGAAAAATCAATATCTTGTGGACACTGTGACAAAATGTTTTCCACGTCTAACACTTTGAAAATTCATGAGCGAACGCACACGGGTGAAAAACCATACCAATGTACATTGTGTAAGAAAGACTTCAGACAGAAACAACACTTGTCGACTCATTTCAGGACACACACTGGAGAAAAACCATACCCTTGCATGTACTGCAGTAAAAGATGTTCTAATACGCAAAATCTAAAGTCACATCTTTTGAAACACACAAAAGAAAAGCCTTACACTTGTAATCAATGCGATAAAAAATATCAAAATGGTCAAGGATTGAAATGGCATTTGTTGTCTCACACTGGAGAGAAACCTCATGTATGTTCTTACTGTCAAAAGAGGTTTCCGAGGTTAGAGTATATGAAAATACACATGAGGGCACACACGGGTGAGAAACCTTACTCATGCACCTACTGTACAAAAACATTCACTGTTCGAAGTAATTTGGCTTCTCACGTGAAGTCTCATACATCTCAAGCTGATGAGAAACCATACGAATGTGAACTGTGCAACAGGTTGTTTCGTACACTGGGCTCCCTGAAGGTTCATATTTTAACTCATACTGGAGAAAAACCTTACCCCTGCCCATACTGCAAGAGCTCATTTGCTCGAAAGTCATACTTAAGTACTCATATACTAACTCATACAGGAGAGCAACCTTACTCTTGCAATCATTGTCAGAAAAGATTCACTCAATCCAGCAATTTAAGAACTCACTTGCGTACACATACACAAAATCCAAAACAGAGAGCATAATTAACCTAACCGGATCAAACTTGTTTGGTAGATTGGGTCAAAATGCGATGTGTCGTCCAAACCACATTTTTCTTTCAAAGTGAAATTCTAATTTACAGTAGTAGTTCATCAAAGGTCATTCCCCGTGCCAATTGGTGTAACCATGATGTAATTCTTTTACTCGGTATTAGTGCATCTTTGTCTCACATTAAAAAGTATTTATTTCAATCAATGGATTACAAGGAAAAATGAGTGGAACTGTATTGTATTGTATTCGATTGTATTAGATTTAAATTGTTACATTGGATAAAATTGATTTGGTTGTAGTTTTCATTTTTTTTAAATTTCTATTTATGCGGTCTGTAAATTCATTCTATTTTTTATGTGTTTAAGAAATAAGTTAAGCTTCAGAAATTATTCTCCACTGTTTAATGGCATTAATTAACAAAACAAATTGTTGACACAGCTCACCGTTTCAAAACAATGTAAAACACTAGAAGTAATTGAAATTATATGTATATTAATCCACTTGTTGTTTTTGTTCCTCTGTATTGATATAAGTATAAATAAAATGTGTACGAATGAGTTCAATTCGAACCACCTTTCCAATTCTTATTTAAATTCTATACGCGGACACAATCGTCTGGTACAACATAACAGGGAACGAAGTGTAGTAATTTTGGTATAGCAAAAAAAAATTACGTTAGTTTCAAAGTGCATTTTCCAATCAAGACGATCTGTATTATTGTTACATGTTGAACAGACCCATTGTTCAAGTTATTTCACAAACATCTCTCTCCACTGACCAGGCAGAGTTGAAACGACCACTTCGAAGTAAAATCTATTTTATACATACAATTTAAGTGGAGTTGAACTAAAACGTCATATCTAATGATTTAGCCGTATTAGATAAAATAAATTGGAACTATAGTGTACTGCGTAGGTAGTCAAAAAGTTTTTAATTTATAAAACTGAAGTATCTGACTGTAGAGCCGGTGTGTAGAGATTGGGTAGAATTACGCAAATCGACATCCGCCCTGTTCTCGACAAGTCGACAACATAACAGTTTCAAACCAATTATGAAATACTCGCCAATTGACGAAAATAGATTATTTCGATGAAAGTTCATTTGATTAATTCCAATATAACCAGAATGTGGTAATACATTTTAAGGTATATTGATCGTCCTGATCAACTACTGCCTAAGTGTCAGAATAAAAATACTCTCGTCGATTAAAACTCAAAGGGAACATTATGAACTGTAAGTTTCAGATAAATATGAAACTTGGTGGACTGGTCAATTAAAATATGCAGATTACGAAAATCATAATATCCCGGGCCCCGATTGCGGTTTCGACCCGCCTGGCGGGGTCAAAGTTTAAAACCAATTAATGGAGTATGGAAATGACATCATCGACAGAATAACGTTCATATATGAATGACGGAAATAAATGTTAATAGTTAACTAATGTGTGTATTAATGTTTGATTATATTTATCCGGATTTCCTTTAAAAAATAAAATCAATTCTACAACAAACAGTTGTCTTCAAGAGCATAACATAAAAATAACATTGAAAATATTTGTCCGTGACATCTGGAGTTACATGGACAGTATAAGCGAAATTGTACTGTCGATAACGAAGTTAACGTTTTCTGGAGCTGTATGAATTGAAATATCTATAATTGATCCCAATCGAACCATAAGAGGAGGCGTTGACGCGTTCAACAAATTATTTTCTTTAAATTGCCTTCGATTCATGGTCGACCCTTGTGAATGTGACGCGAATATATTTAGAGATTCAACTTGAACTTTTGCTGATTTTCGAAGAAGCAAAATAGAGAAGAGTACGGCGGTTGGGACAGCCATCACAAATCCTGGTAGCATATACAGTGGAATGACATTATGGTATACTACGAGGATTGTAATGCACAAGATGGCGCAGCTGCTACACCAAGTTATAAATAATGGGAGGATTTCCATGCACACGCCATCCACGAATAATTTATGTGTAACCTGGGCCGCACGATACTCATTTATATTCAAATTTTCGTCTCTCCTTTTGACTCTGGCTCAAAAATGTTTAAACATTAATAAAGTTTCCAATTAATAAAATTTTACGGCCCAGATATTAATTACCTCATTGTCTCAAGCCAAGACTTCATGAGATCCATGTAACCAATGAGTAATGCCATGAGGAAATTGATGGTTCCGAATGCACGAACTGTGATGAGTAAATTTCCCATTGCCCAAAATATAATTAAGATCCAATTGCTCCCACCAAAATAAATGTAGAGATTGAGTTTTCCGTAGGACGTGAGACAACAAAGACCACTGCAAATCGGCATGGCGAACTGGAGTCCCAAAAGACAACAGAAAAAGATTTCCAGCCAATTCCGCTGTGGATTCTGTGTCTGCCCAACTCTCACATCAGTAGTGCCTTGTACATTTTCCTGAGTCCTGAAGTGAATCTAAACATATATTAATTAATTATCATTTCTAATTAATTAATCTTTGATAATTATGTAGTTGTTATTACTTGGAGAATGATGTTTGCAAGTTCTTTCAATTCTACAGATTTATGAATCAATGCCCAATTACAGGTGAGTGAGAATAAGAAATAACCACAAGTAATTACGAGCATCATCTTCTCTGGCGTTGAAATGGTAGACGCAGTGATTAAGAAACTGTAAACAAAGAAAAGAGTCCACATAATTAATTGTTCAAATAAAATTGATAAATACGTGGAATATATTTGATGTCTCTCAATAAATCCAAGTTTTTCTGTATTCCATTCAAATGGGAATGAGTGCATTGTAGAAATATTATTGAATATTTTGAGTAAGTATTTGAGAGTAGTTTTTGAAAACATGTTGCTTTCTTACTGTTTTGACAGTTTATGAGAAATAAATTGGAGTGGAGTGCGTAGTTTAGCTCAGGCCAATGCCAAGGCCAAGACCAGGTTGAAAATCGTCTACTGGAGAAAATTAGTTGCGACAGGAGATAAGAACCGCGATGGCGGAATTAAAGACTCACTAAATTTTGCGTTGGTCTTAATTGGAGCCGTTTTATTAATAATGAACTAATTGTAAGACGGCTTATTATACAACATGGAACTAAACTAGGACAGGAGGAATAAACATGTAATTCCAATTTTCCTTGTCATGAAATGGGTTTTAGATTACAAGTAGAATTCGTCTAGTGTGTTTATTATTTATTTCCCAATACAGTCGCAAGACTTTTAGCCCTGCCCGCCTAGGTCATCGAAATGTTCATTTTTCTACGCTATTGTGCGTTGAAGAGTCTGGCCCGTGTAACATATAACATTTCTCTCTTATAATTTAGGAAATAATAAGGCGTTCCGAACCTCATGCATATTATTTTTGGGATTGGCTGTATTCTGTATTCCACTGGTTGAGTGGTATAACACGTTCTTTATTCATGCAGTTATGAAGGAGTGAATGGAAATGACACTATTATACATATACACTCTGTTAAAACAAATGACCATCACGGCATCAATTTTTATTCCTGTGAGGCACACCCAGTATTACTCCTACTACTTGTGAGTATGGGCTAATGGGCTTTAGTAGTTATGGCATGTCGTCGTGACGGGTTTGCGGTTTTATTAATTTTGCGTTCTTTTTGCAAGTCAAATTGCACACGAACATGTCCTTACTCGGAATTAATTAAGCTTAATTAAAACTCACCGTACAACTTGATATGAGCAGGAGCCACAGTCTAGCCACCTACAATATCTGGAAAACAAGTTTGTGTATTGTGTGGGTGGGTCAGCATTAACATTGCAGTTTAGCAGTAGAGTTTCGAATAACAATCTAACAATGTTTACAAATTAATAAAGTTTTTGAATTCTGTAAATATAATATTCTATCATAAAATGTGCAATTTAAAAAATAACAGTGCTTTTCACGTGTCACACTAAAATATGGGAATCAGAGCCGTTTGTATTCTATTATTTTGCTCCCAGTTTTATTCAGGTAAGTTTTTTGTTTGTTTCAGAATATTTTTATATAAGAAACTTCAGATTTGACTCTAAAAATTCATGAACAAAAAATTTTCCTTGCAGTATTCTCTGCTCAAACATGCAATCATGGGGAGGAAATCTGCAAAGACGAGTGCTACGATTCAACACAATTTGATTGTTCAGAAAACGAACTTTGTCCAAAGGGACAGATTCTCTGCCATGCTCGATATGGCACTCCTGAATGCTACAATCCAACTTCTCATCATTGCATAAATGGACAAACTATTTGCCCCGTCGGACAAAATGATTGCAGTGGAACTTGTTATTCCCCAGATGAACAAACATGTCTGAACGACTACACTCTTTGCGCTATTGGACAACAATCTTGTGCAGATCAATGTTATAACCCAGTGACTGATGGAAAGATCTGTTCACCTGACGGAAGAGCTCTTTGTAATATTGGGGAGGAAAATTGTGGGCTAGATTGCTATGATCCGAAGACCGGAGCCAAATGTTTTAATGATGGCGGAACGTTATGTCAAGCTGGAGAAGAAATTTGTGGATACGAATGTTATGATCCGAAACGACAGTCTTGTTTCGATAATAAGAAGGTACATGTTTCCCTTTCCTTCATTTTAAAAAATTGGAGTAAAATTGCATATAATATTGATTAATATTTTTTAGATTTGTGCCTCAACAAGAATCCCTTGTGGAGACTCCCTTTGCTATTGGCCACAAAATGAGACATGTCACACAGACAGGAAAGGATACGACCCTATCGTCTGTAAAAGTAAACTAAAAGCATGTGGAAATGAGTGTTACTACTATGGTGGGCAAACTACATGCACTAAAAGTGTAGATGGCGTTGAACAATTATGCCCATTGAACTCTGAGCTTTGTGGTTACACTTGTTACACACCATCTGTCACCAAGAATAAATGTGTGAAGGGTACGATTTGTAAACCACATGAAGAAGCATGTGCTAAGGAATGTTATAATCCGAAAAAGATAGGTCGGAATGTAGGGTGTCAAAAGAAAGAAAAGAAAATCAAGACGGCTCCGTTCCTTCCGGTTAAGATTATTGAGTATGAAGTTTTGGAGTGTAATCCTGGGTATAATGCAAGTAGCACTGGCAATGGAGATTGTTTTGCACCGGGTGAAGAACCACCTGAAAATTCAAGGGCGGGTGCTTTGGGCAGTACAAAACCGACGCAAATCATCTGTATTGTGATTGGCATAGTTATTGTGTCATTTTATCCTTGTGTGAATTTGTAACTACACAATAAACTGAATAAACCATGTTTTCGTAATTGTAAGTACACGCGACGCTGGAATTGTAAATAAGTGATATGTTAAAATAAAAATCCAAATCGGGAAGAGCGTATATACAGGGTGTGTCGAAATCGAAACCAACCCTGTTTTGAGGACGCACACGTACACCGGAGGAATGTTTTGTTGAATATTTGTTATGCATAAATTAATCACATTTATTGGAAATGACAAAATTCCGAATTGCTTAATATTTGACGTTAACATAAGACATGAGCTAAATATCAATATTGCTGTCCTCTTCATTATAATTTTTCTGAATTATGAGTCTAGTAAATTCTGGTGTTTTGGTGCACTACTGATTATTGTGAATTTTGGATTCGTTTGTGTGTGTGTCTAATTAGTTCAATTCACTTAAACAATTAAAATAAATTGTTTATGCATGCTACAATCGACTCCACATAATTAAAATTATATTGTCACAATATCAATGTGCAGTGCAGTGCAGGGGACAAGGTGATTTCTGAAATGGATGGCGTTAGCATGGATAATTTGAACCTGGGAAGTATGGAAGAGTAGGTGACATGGTTTAAATGTATTTAATTCCGTTTTACTAATTGTGAGAAATAAGTAATTGTTTACCAAATTACAAAACAAGTATGTAATTTTTTTTATATGATCCATAAAGAATAAGGATACCGACAAGGACAGGACAACGCCTGAATTCAGATGTTCCTTATCAACATGACCTTGACTGGAAATTGGGACAGAATGTGAGAGTGTCTGTGATAGTACAGAAATTGGACCACTTCAATATGAAGTCAGTTAAAACCCTTTCAACCGTTTATTTTAAAACTCCCGCCACAAAAAACTCATTCAAATACTCTTGTTCTTCGTGTCCCCAGGAATTTTCTAGACAAGACCATTTGAAAACACACACAAGAACTCACACTGGAGAGAAACCATATTCTTGTCCCACATGTCTGAGGGTATTTGCACGAAGGTTCACTTTAAATTCTCATCTTAAAACTCACACTGGTGACAGACCGCATTCTTGCCCATCCTGTTCCAAAACATTTATCCAAAAATCCGGACTCACAACACACCTTCGAACACACAATCCAGAGAAATTACACTCGTGTACATTTTGTTCCAAGGAATTTCTTGACAGTCACAAGTTGAAAAAACACTTAGAAATTCATGCAGATGATAAAGACAAACCATTCCCTTGCAATTTGTGTCCAAAATATTTTGTACGAAAGCGTGACATAGATTCACACTTGAGAACTCACAGAGGAGAAAAACCGTATTCCTGTTCTCTCTGTTCAAAGAAGTTTTCTCACCGAACTTCCTTAAGTTCACACAACATGAGAGAACACACTGGTGAGAAACCATTTCCTTGTACACTTTGTTCAAAGACATTTGTTCAGAGCGGAGAATTAAAAGCCCACCTTTCTACACACACGAGAGAAAAACCCTTCCCATGTTCATTGTGTACAATGGCCTTCAGTCTGCCGTCTTATTTGAACAGACACTTGAAAACACACGCAGGTGCAGGGATGAAACCAAAGCCACACTCTTGCTCAAGTTGTTCAAAGACATTTGCTACAACCACACAATTGAAGTCGCACACTCGAGTACACACTGGAGAAAAACCATATGGTTGTTCAATATGTTCAATGAAGTTTGCTACCCGCAGTGTCTTGAATACACACCTGAGACTACACACCGGAGAAAGACCATTTTCCTGCACATTGTGCTTTTTGACATTTACCCACAGGCATACTTTAGACCAACACGTCAGAATACACACTGGAGAAAAACCTTATGAATGTTCGTTTTGTTCCAAAAAATTTGCACAATATTCAGGATTGAAAACTCACACTCGGATTCACACAGGGGAAAAACCATTCCATTGCTCATTTTGCCCCAATAAGTATTCAATGAAGTCTTACCTCGGAAAGCACTTGAGAACTCACACTGGAGAAAAACCATACAAATGCTCTGTGTGTCCTATGGAATTTATTCGTTCACAAGAGTTGAGCTCACATTTTATGATACACACTGGAGAGAAACATTATAGTTGCTCATTTTGTTCCAAAAGCTTTTCACAGTCACCTCATTTGAAATCACACATGAGGAGGATCCACGGGAGAGAATAATGTGGTTAGTGTTAATTGTAATGTAATCGTATCGTAACGTAATCGCCCTTTGTAAAGTCGAACAACGTTTAGTCCTAACTCCTAGTTAATGCGACTCCGA
>JAQIXO010001540.1:0-12032 GCA_034700305.1 Protaphorura armata | reverse complement strand
AAAACCGGACCGCGAGAATGAATGAGTTGCTCTTTCTCTCTAAGGGGTGTGTGGTGCAACCCACCACCCACTCGATTGTTTTTTTCTGAGGCATTTACACAACACAAAATAACTCAAATAATACACATGATGAAAACATTGCATTATAACCTTGTGGCCATTCAATGACATGACCCCAACATTCTATACTTATCATTGATTTTAACTATATTTATTCTACAATCATATTGTTAGGATCAAAAATAATAAAAAAAGCTTTTGTCAGTCTGGGGAACTCCGTATACAAATTGGTCATGCCAAGGGTCCATTTTTCCCCAATGTTAAATTCCCATTTGAAATTGAATATTAAATTCAAAACGGTTAATGTCCGCATATTATGCATTTGAGGAGAAACACCATAATAACCTTACCGGATATGCAAAAGTGTGAAAAATGAAATTCTATAACAGCCAACGAGTAACGGCCTCATATTTGGCTTTAAATCCGGAAATGACCTGTATAGGAGACGACGCTGCCATCTAAACCATTGACGAATGACGAAGCATTAAGGAAGACGAAACAAATATGATTTTGAGCGGGACTCAAAATTCTGGATTAAGTAAAATTGCAATAATTGCATATAAGTGTGATGTGCGAAAAATTGAGCGTCGCACATGACACTTGATACCGGTTATCAAATATTTCCACTAAACCGTGAATGAACTGAATCAGTTAAAAAACCGAATCGGATTCGTTCGGATCGGAGCTAATTTTTTCAATACATTGACACTTATTTTAAAATTGCCAAAACCTATAGGACAGAAATTTTAGAAAATGTCTGAATTAGTCAAACAAATATTACGATTCACAAGCCCTGCGACAAAATTCTTTCCTCATGTTTGCCTCAGTTCCGTCGTAATTGTCTCATTTGTGCCTTACGAAGTGGTCGTATTGCCAGTTTTAATATTTTGTTGGTCTTATCTTGCGGTTTTGAACGTATTCACGGTTCTATTCCTTGGTCAATCGTTAATGAGAAAACCGGTAAATGAAATTTATGGGATAATACTGGCATCCGTTTTTTCTATGACCATGTCAATCTTCACATTTCTTGCAACTTGTTGGGTTGTTGATAACAGTGTTTGGGTCACATTTTTTGGGTTTACAACGGTAAGTGTGTGAAGTGATCAGTTTTATTTTCAAAATTTTGGAAAATTGAAATTAATGTCTATTTTGTTCATAATTATAGAAATTC
The DNA here is from genome assembly GCA_034700305.1 of Protaphorura armata. Classification (NCBI taxonomy): domain Eukaryota; kingdom Metazoa; phylum Arthropoda; class Collembola; order Poduromorpha; family Onychiuridae; genus Protaphorura; species Protaphorura armata. The sequence goes on along the minus strand of JAQIXO010001540.1, from coordinate 10,801 downwards.
GGGAAGGGCTTAACCACTGTGATTGCTATTGGTTTCCTTGTGACAGTCTTAAGAATGAAGCGCAATTTGGACATGAAATTTATCACTTACTTCTTCCTTCTCTTTGCAATTATTACTCAAGTGTTTGACTTCACTTTCTCCAGGTACTTATTTCTCCGGGGATATTTTCAATCATAAATTTTTAATTAAAATTTTTCCACAGGTATTTTCACATTCAAGAGGACGCGATAGAAATAATCACTACCACAGACAGTGTCCAGAAATACTTTCTGGAACATGAGGGAATTGATTTTGATGATGTGGACAATATGTTTGTTCGAAACAAATCCTGGGAAAATAGGTCAGTTTGCTGTATTGTAATTAATTACAATTGGTCTCCTATTTTCTGAATGTAATTAGTTATAATTACAATTACTTGAAGAATTTTGTAAAGTTCTTGATTACAATTACAAACATAAGAATATAATGTAGTTAATTACAATTACAATTACGTAATTGTAGTTGAAAATGCAATTATAAACAGGTCAACTTACTCTTTTAAAATTATATTTAGGTGTACTGACATGACAATCCCGCTTTTGCTTAAAATTTGATAGTAATTGAAGAAATTGCAATTGAACAGTGAATTCAATTACAAGTTTACAACGAATACGATTACACACCATTTTTAGAGTAATTAATTACAATTTCAAATTACAGGCTGGATATCTCAATGTGATTAATTACATGGCTCAATTTTCTTTGAAACAGATCAAATCCAGCAATGTTTACATGGTACTACCGAAATGTGAGTCAAGTTGGTCATGTGTCCCTTGGATTAACAATTCCAGCGACATCACAATTATATCTAAGCCACTGGCCGCTTCCAGATTTTACCACCAATTTCCTTGGAAAAGAGAAAGACTACCGACCAAGGGAAAGTTCATCCCTGTTGAACGACATGGACAAAGAAGGTGGATATCCTGATCACGTAATAAAATTCAAACTTGGAATCTTAAACGAAAATAATATTCTGGAATGGTTCCAAAATCATGGGGAAGACGAATATCACGTCTTCCTCCAAAATTGTATAACTATTGTCAATTCAGCGCTAAGAGTCGGCGGAGTACTACAACCCATCATAGTCCCCTTTCCATGGCTTCCAATTTTTTCAGTGAACCCAAGTACTTACTTCCACTCAGAGGTCGTTGTAATGAATCTGTATGTTTCTGGATATCCTTGGTTAGATTGGATATATATAGCCCAGCTGGAAATCATTTGGATTATGATAACACTAATTTGTGTGCTAATTGCACTGGCAATACTTGAAGTCACTTATTATCAGTTTACGGATACAAATTTTGAATTGGGAAATTATTCTTTCCTTGAACCGAAATTGAAGTTCGTAGGCAAATTGTGGAATTTCTTCCCGTCGCTCAGTCCACTAGTCATGTTATCTTTAATGATATTGATTTTGGCGAAAACATACGGATATTTTTCAATAGTTTTTAATGAAATGTGCAACAGATATTTTTGTTTGTTTTATTTGGATTGAACCGTGTTCATTTAATTCTTGTTAGACCGTCCTCGCTGACACCGATACGAAGTGTGATAATCCAAAGAAACAGCTTCGAAATGCTTAGTCATTAAACCAATTATTAATAAATATGTAAACTCGAGTAAATTAATTTTAAGTTGGTATGTCCAAAATGTTGTCCTTGATCAAACTAGTCCAATGAAGAATCCTAAATATATAATATTAAATATACAATGTAATATTATAATATAATGTTTTAGAAATCAAATTAAATCAATTGACCAGATAAAAACACTCGTGCGTTGCGTTATTGAATCGAATTAATAAACTAAAACTAATCGTTTATCAATAAATTCCTTGCGTTTAAAATATTGAACTAAATAGCATCACAGTTCAAGTTCATAGTTTACTTCATTATCTATTGAAGTCTATTGTTCCAGTAGCGTTTCCAAAGCACACAAATGTAGTCATACATAGACACTTTTTTCCCAAGTTTTATAGTATTCTTCCCCAAAGTGTCAACTTGATCACTAAAAGGTTCCCCAAACTTAAGGAGTGTAGCAAAATGCTGGCAGTTAAATTTTGTAAGTGAGTATTCCAGTTTCTGGCCAGCATTAAACTGGTCATAATATTCTCTGGCTATTTTGACAATTTCTTCCGACGGTCGCGCAGTCATTCCCCTATCGTCGGCTTCGTCCTCTAAATTATTCTTTCGACATCTCCCTTTCTTCATAACGTCTTCGAAGGACTCACTGAAAAGTTAACGTTAAGTATCAATGTATCAATTTTTAACCAATAAAATGTGATAAGGATTTTCCATTACTTTTATTACTTTGAAAATGTAATTAATTACAAATTACCTCCTATTTTCTAGTCTAGTTTAGTTTTCAGTTCTTGTCGAAATGCGTATGTAATTTTGAATGATGTATTTGTAGATGTTTGAGTCGCTTGAACTGTTCAGTAACAAAATGTAATTGTATTCCGTGTCTTGCTTGTGGGCAATTTTCGATGGAAAACGGAGACTGAATAAAGATTTGGTTTTTTTAAAAAAGTTATAATTGCAATTACTTGAAAAATTTTGAAATGTAATTGCTCTCAATTACAATATAAGGAGAAAAAATAGAATTTAATTAATTACAATGACAATTGCGTCATTGCAAGTGAAAATGCAATTTACAATTACAGTTCAAATTACTCTTCGACAATTATTATATTTAGGTTGACGTACGTGGCGTGAGAATCACATTTTTTGCTTCTTATGCTTAAAATCTAAATGTAATTGATGAAATTGTAATTGAAGGGTGAATTCAATTTACAAATTACAATTACATACAATTTTTAGAGTAATTAATTACAATTCTAAATTACAGGCTAGATTTCTGAATGTAATTAATCAAATTAAATTGTAATTTGTAAATGTAATTACAATTACCGGAGTAATTGACCCAAGTTCCCTTACAGGAAGTCAAAATCAAGATTACCTCACAATTTCGTTAGTCATCAGACTAATAATTTCATTTTCCGTAATGAACACCAACCAATGAGCATGAGTAATAATTCTGTCCGTCACGATTTCTCTTGGACATTCCAATAAATCTCCGGGAGTCAATTTCGCCGCGAGTTCTTTCCAGTTTTTTCCGTCGTACAAGTTTGAAGGCGATTCCAATTTCCTGGCGATTGTGTAAACGACGATGTCTACCAGCAGCAGAGCTAGGACGGCGACAACTGAAAAATTGTAAGAAATATATTGTATGAAATAAAATACAATCATTCCGACGGGCTTTTTTGCTGTGTTTTACATTGTGTGAAATTGCTGCATTGATCCAGAGACAGTTGAAATAAAGATTATTTGATTTGATTTGAATAAAAATGTGAATTTTCACCGCTGGATTCTAGTCGCTACAGTTCTCATTTGAACACTTTAAGTTGTGCAATGACTTGGCACGTAAAATATGGATGGGTGACTGTCCCATATCCCTGCTTAAGCCCCAACGAATCATATACTGGATCGGTGTGCATTGAGGACTATTGGCTTGTCTCCTCTTTCAGTACTGGTATATGTCCACTGTTAAACTGTGCTGTGCAGTTTTCACAGGTAACGACACGGCTGAGGAGCCTAGTTACTGCGGTGGCCCCCTATAGAACTCCTCGTAGCTAAAAAGGGGAAGAGTTTCAACGTAAGGACCTCTTCTGAGGAAGTTGAAAACTTAACAATAAAATAAAATAAAATAAAATAATGAAATTAATTAATTAATGTCTAAATAAAATACCGAAAGCACTGATGAAATATTTGGACTGTAGAAAATGAGGCATCGTAATCGTGATGTGGATGCCTTTCCAGTGTTTCGGTGTTGCTTTGAACTTACAAAATGTGTTTAAAGTTTAAGGCATGGCAAATGAAGGAAACGTAATCCGTAAACCGTATGACTGATGACTAATGAAAAAATTGGATCATGTCCCTAAATCATAGATAGAATAAACACATGTTTTTACCGAATTCGCGCTCTTCCTTTGTCTAAAAGTGCACAGGGTGGTTCATTATATATGGATTTAAGACAATTATTCCCAAATGTAATTACTCACAATTACTAACTAACTCCAATTGTGTCAAATTGAATTTATTTTCACCACGCACAATACCCAATAAGATATGGCCAGGACAGAGAAACACTCACGATCGAAAGAGGTAGAGAGTAGAACAGAGAAGTACTCACGATCGAAAGAGGTAGTGATTAGAACAGAGAAACACTCACGGTCGAAAGAGGTAGAGAGTAGAACAGAGAGACACTCACGGTCGAAAGAGGTAGAGATTAGAACAGAGAAATATTCACGGTCGAATGAGATAAAGAGAAGCGAAATGGAGCAGAAACACTCGCGGTCGAAACAGGTGAAGAGAAGCGAAACAGAGCAGAGAAACTCTTGCGGTCGAAAGAGATAGAGAGAAGCGAAATTTAACAGAGAAACACTCATGGTCGAAAGAGATAGAGAGAAGCGAAATAGAACTGAGAAACACTCACGGTTGAATGAGGTAGACAGAAGCGGAATTGAGCAGAAATTGAGTTGTTACGGGAAAATAAAATATGGGAAACGCTCACTCACTCAGCCACCCACACAAGGGCAATTGCATAGCTCAGTCGGTATTACACCTGTATTTAAGAAAGATAAAATAAATTTACCTCAGAAACCATTGAGGCCTGCGGAGGGTTTCTCATTCGTCCTATCCATATACACGTGGGTAAACTCCTTTCATGAAATTTTCAGAGATAGGCAAAAAAAAGTAGATCATTTTAGCAGACGAATTTGAACTTCTTTCATGTCAGGGGTAGCGTTGTAACCGCCCGGCGCATTCGGCATATTCCCGGGAATATTCCCAGGCATATTCCCGGGCATTTATTTTTTATGCCCGGCGCGTCATTTAAATCTCAAATTCTCTGGAAACGTTCTCAGGAGACGTCGGATGGTTTGGGTTTACTTTCCTTGTCGTTGCAGAGCAGAAAATAAGTGTGGGAGTTGAGAGCGAGTGAATTTCGATTTGATTCGTAAATTCAATTGTCAAAGTCAAGATGGGTAAACCAAAAGCTGAAGTCAGTGCACATTTTAATGAAAATAATCAGGATGGCAAAGTGACAGTGATTTGTAAATTTTGTGGTGCAAAATACAGGCGGCACGTCAAGAAAATGGAACATCACATACTAAAACTTTGCAAAAATGTTCCACGAGCAGTAAAAACGAGTTTAGTGAAGAATTCCGGGACATCGGCACAGAACGAAGTGGAATTGAACAATCAAGCCAAAGGTACGGTTTATATTTTCACTCTTGTGCCCAAATTCCTTAAGAATTTAATCTTAATTTCAATATAAATTATTTTCGTAGCAACTCTTCAAAAAGATTTTGTTTTGATGACAGATTGCAGCAGGTAACCGGTAGGCAATCGAAACAGAGATTATTGCATTGTTTATTCTGTTTCAGATTCAAATATTGAAACAATTGACATAGATTGTGACGTGGCTGATGACCAGACGAACCTAAACAGTGTCGTCAGTCAAAGTCAAACAGGATCAGCAGAGCCAAGGCCGAGTACCAGTTCACAAAATTTAGAAAGAGTGAAGTCTAAGATTTCAAAGAACAAGGAGGTCCAACCTGTAGTTGGCAAATTTATTGACTGTGTCACTGAAATCGAGCAAGTAAGTCAATGAACTTATATAATATAAATAATTTATACTCAATTCTATTTCGTTACTAAAATATGTACAATTTAAAACCAGGATAAAATATGGATCGCTCTGGCCAAGGCAGTATATGTTTCGGGTCACTCGCTTTCAATTTTCGAAGAACCAGCTTGGATTGCTGCTTTTTCAAAAATCCGACCTGCACTTCACCTGCCAAGCCGCCATCATTTGTCAAACGCCTTACTGGATCGTGAATACGAGGATGCAAAGACCAATGTTGAACTGGAAATGTCACAAGCACAGAGCCTCTCGCTACAATGCGATAGTTGGCAAAACTTAAGGTGAGATTTGGATTTTGTATTTTCAAGTAAACAATTTTATTCGTGTGAATGAATGTATTTCTTATTTTCCGCATTCAGGACTGAATCAATTTCAAATTTCACTGTGACGACGCCAGACCCATTTCTATACAAATCGCTTTATTCTGGATCAAACAGTCATACGACTGAATACATGTTTGACGAAATTTGTACGGTGATCGAAGAAATTGGAGCAGAGAAATTTGTAGCATTCGTGTCGGATAATGTTAAAGGAACGTGGGCATTAATTGAAGCTAAATATCCCAATATTACGGCGTTTGGATGTGCCGCTCACGGATTGAATCTAGTTGTCGAAGATATTTTGGAACAGCAGAGAGCAAAAGACCTGCTAATTAACGTGAAATCAATAATTGCACGAATCAGAAAATCTGCAATCCTGAAAGCTCATTTCCAACGAATTCAAAAGGAGATTAGACCTGGCGTTCCAGTTAAATCGCTGCGACTCCCAGTTAAAACCAGGTGGAGTACTTTTGCGTATTCATTGAGAAGCATGAAAGAAACCATGCAAAGTTTAAAGAGATTGGTCATCGATGATGTATGTAGCAGAATATTCGACGACGTACACACCACAAACATTCTATCAAACCGATTCTGGGAAGATGTTGACTGTTTTTGCTCAATTCTTGCTCCAATTGCGAAATGGTTGAAAGTACTTGAGTACGATTCGATCAGTACCATGGCTCTTGTACCAAGACTATTCTTTGAACTTACAAATAAGTTGACGAATGTATTAGAAAATTCAGACTTAGAACCGGAAGAGCAAGCAACAATATTATCAATCCTGGAGGAGAGGAAAGCGTTTTCAATGAAACCAATTCATTTGGCCGCACATTTGATCGATCCCCGCGAAAAGGGAATGTGCTTAACCCCCGAGGAAGAAGTAGAAGCTACTGATTTCATTTATAAATTCAGTTCTATTCGTGGGTACAACGAAACGGAAGTGCTGACTGAATTGGCAAACTACAAACAAAAGATTGGCATCTTTGCCAAGGAATTCATTTGGAAAATTCGGGATACGGTGCCTGGACCAGTTTGGTGGGGGAATCTACCAAACTCCTGTCTCGGAAAATGTGCTGCTATGATTCTGAATATTTCATCAACATCAGTAGCAACAGAGAGGAGTTTTAGCACGTATTCCAGCATTCAAACAAACTCAAGGAATCGATTGCTGAAAGAACGAAGCAACAAGCATGTTTACTTGGCACATAACTTGAGAGGAGACCGGAAAAGGAAGCGTGCATTTGTTAGAGATGAAGAAGAAGGTGTGGATATGATATTATTAGCTTTTAGCGTAACAATCTTGAACACATAAATTTTGTCCTTAACCAAAGTATTTCTATTAATTTCCAGAGGAAGGATTCATTGAACTACGGACTGCAAGGGAAGGAATCCAAGAACCACCAACTAAACGTGTCTGCAGATACAATTTCAGGGATTTGGCTGATCCTAACTCAGAAGAATCGGAACCCGACTATTCTGACGTGGCTGGAAGTGAAAGTAGCGAAGACGAGGAAGATATTGATTTTGTATTGAATGCTGATGAAAATTCTGTAGATTCATGTAGTTCTGGGGCTGATGCAGACACTTAAATTCATTCGTAAAATGTGTTCTTGAAATTGTATTCACATTAACATATTATGCAACAGGTTACTTGAATAAACTACTTTCAGTATTTTATCTGATTTCGATTTTTGCCGATACAATATTGGGTTTATTGATTTTTCAGTCGGATAGTGTACGAACTTGGGGGCAATGTAATATATGTATTCCTATGGGAGGACGCAGCATTTGACTGAGCTGATATTCGAACCTGGGTCACTATTTAACCCCTGTTTTCTATACGGTTGTTCAAGTTTAATGTATGCGCACATTTTTACTCCATTACAAAGCAATGCGCCCAAGGTGCTGGGCATATTCCCGGGAATATTCCCGGCACTTTGGGCGCGAAAATAAATGCCCGGGCATTTTACAACGCTAGTCAGGGGATCCCTACTGATGTGTAAGTGTGCATGGTTAGTCTAGGTGCGATCTTCACTTGGTGAAGTTCCATTGTTAGAATTAATAGAATAAGGAGTAATCGTGTTTCGGTGTTTCAGACAATAATATCTGATTGCCTTCTTCCTTACTTTTATCCTTTTCCAATGTTCACAATTCTTGCCAATTAATTACACTTGACTGGAAGATAAGTTAATATCATATGCCTGCCGACTGACAATTCCTGAATTCCCAACTTCGACAAATCGAATCGCATCAGGTCCATTAAACGCAATGAAAGAAGTAAGTTAAGATCTATGATGAAATGACAAACGACGTTGCCGTTCATGTAATGACGGACAGACAAGAAATCCATGTTGACACCAGTGCGAACTGAAATTCTTGACCATAATAAAAGACATTAACTGACTAACTAACTAAGGTCAAGGTTTTTGATTTGGTCACATTAAGAAATCGTACGTGCCTCATTATCGCATGGAAAGCTTGACGGTCATAAGCGCTTGTACAAAATAATTGATCGCACAAACCTATTACTAAGCTATGGAACAGTCCGTGCATGGGTGTTCGTTTGTTATATTCGAAAGTTACAGTCGCTTGTTGAGATTTGAGATTTTGATAACTCATTTGAGTTCGCACTTGAAGTAAAGTCAAAATGAAACCTACCACCGTACACATTCGTTTCGTAATTTTACATTTTGTGAATAATCAATCTAAAGAATAAACAAAAAATCAAAAAAAAATAAAGCATTGTATAGTAAGTAAAATAAAATTTCTGATATGCCAAATCTTCGGGACTTACTAGAAAGAAATGGCCCAGTCTCTTTTTTGCGCATCCACACATTACAGTGTAGATTATCTAAGATCTCTCTGCCACCCGTTTATGTCTCTTCCATTGCATTGGAGGAGTACAAATTCAAGATTCTAAGCAACTGTTGCCAAAGGTAAAATAATCAATCTAATGAATCCATTTATTCCGGAGTTAGCATTTGTATAATTTAATCTTAATTATTTAGGACTTGAGTAACTTCGATACCGAGAGTGGAGAAGGCGGGGAGTAGTATACATTTCAATCATTTCCGCCCGAATTGCTTCAGGTTTTGTATAAAGTTTAGAAGACTTTTCGGTCAACAAGATTTATTTGGAAATGAAATGCGGATATAGACCAACCGACCTATTAAATGGACACCACAACAGGCTGCAATTGCTTTGTAAGTTAATGAACAGAAAAAATTATTAGATTTGATCTTTTATGTTAGTAATCGTGTATTCTTAGCTCATAAATACGTCAAACCTTTCATTACTCATGGTGGCGGCCTGAGTATTCAAGAAGCTACTTATTATGGTGTACCACTCATTGTGTTTCCAATTCTTGCGGATCAAGATTACATTGTTCAAATAATTGATAGAAGTGGGTGTGGAATTAGATTGGAAATTGTGGGCATGACTGAAGAAATTCTGAGGAATGCCATTTCCTCAGAATTAGAATTCAGAAGTCGTAGACTAGTAGAATGTAAACTAATCTAAAAGAATGTAATGTAAATTAATTAATATTCCCTGAAACAGGATGTCGTAAAATCCCAATGCCAGAAATCTTCCAAATAATTATTAGTCAGTGAATAAGCGTTTCTTTCCAGTATCAATTTTTTCTGGGGAGACAATCCCAGACCTCTCTCGACAATTAAATTCAATAAGTTGACATTAAAGCTCTACATCTTATATCGAAAATGTTAATAACATAGTTTAGTAACACTTATCAAAATATATTGACATACGTATCGATACTGAATTTTAATATTGTTGGATCCCGTCGAATTTCGAAAAATGAGTTACAGCAATAATGGATGAGACAAATAGTATGGATTATTTCTAACAGTTATATGAACCAATATTTGCATTGATATAAGATCGTCTTTGTTGTACGAGTTATTCAATACATTACATGTTTTATAGGCTCTGATCTTTTATCCTTGAAAACAATTAAATCCAGCCGTGAATTTTTGAACGATCTCTCCATGCTGAGATTGAAGGACTGGTACAGAACATGTTTTTATAAGAAATGCTGAATGTCATTTTTTATTAAAATTCACCAAACCAAACAACCAACCAACCGGACGAACAATTAAGTACTCAGCTTCAGCAACCATGCACAATATACGTAGATTTAGGCAGACGATAAAAATTACTTGTAATACTTAAAATGTAAATTAAAAATGTTGTTTAAAATGTGGAATACTGTTACTGTTTCTAAATAGTGCAGACGATAATAGTATAACAAAAAGGCTGGAGATATTCCATAGAGCTCAATAACCGGTGGACATTTCCTGATTTTTTTTCCTGTTTATCAATAACATCAGGTTAAATTGTTGAATGAGTTGAATGGGCTGACAAGATGTAAATGAAGTACAAAAATTAAAATTGTGCCCACTGAAATCAATCAGCAATTAAAAATTTGAACATTTGTCTCCAGATTTGGGACTTAAACAGGCTGACCAATTTTCTAGGAAGTCAGAAGAGGACAAATTTTTTTGTTCATTTTTCCCACATCAAATTCAATTTCAAGGCCGTTTTAGCTACAACGAATTCATTTTTAAGCCCATTTTTCCTACAATCAATTCATTTTTAAGCCCATTTTACCTACAATGAATTCATTTTTCTGTCCATTTTGGTACAATGAATTTAATTTTTCTTCCATATTATCTACAATGAAACCTATTTTCTGTCGATTATACATACAGAAATTT
>JAQIXO010001539.1:0-12034 GCA_034700305.1 Protaphorura armata | reverse complement strand
GGGGTACTTGGAAGGGAACCAAGCATCATGGACAGAGAGAATAAGACATTGACCGTCTCACCACTCTGACCCCCCCCGATTGTTGAATGCATTGCCATGGTAGGCTTTGAGAGCAATGTGGACTTGAAAAACAACAGTGTAGCCAGTTATCATTGCCGCCCCGAGGGGGTAGAGTGTAGAGATGTTGGTAATATGAAACTCCCCTCTATAAATTTCCAAACCCAATCCGAAGATTTGTAATGATGTTGATGAGAGGGCTATGATCAAATTGAATTTTTGAAATATTCTGTGCCATAGGGAGAGGACTCGTTCCCCTTTCTTTGTTTTTGAGTTCCAATGAAATGGTCCAGCGCCGCTGAAGTATCCCACTTTAAAATATATGGATGTCCAAAAGTATAATCCGTTCAATTCGGAATCTTCTTTCTTGGCCTTAATATTCTGGGCCTGTGATTGTTCCGGTTGGATTTGATTGTGGACTCGAGCAACAGCTGTGCCAATGATGGGATTGTGAACTTGAATGATCTCAATGTCTTCTTCGATTGCCATTGATATTCCTTGTACTAGGCGGATTATCTCTGAAAGTCCAGTCCACAAATGTGTGATGGAAAGTATTACTATTCACATGATGTACTTTCTCAACCAAATTATTAAATATAACCAGGCTTCCCTGTAAAGTTTAGTTTGATTTTAATTAGACGAGAAAAATCCACACCAGAGCTTCGCACAGTATAATATTATTCTCGTCTCCTCACTTTATAGTGTATAAAAGATTAGCCGTCACACATAGGGATGGATAGAAGTGAATAATGGGAACGACACGTTTTGATTTTATGTTCTGTGCTTCTATGAAACTTCCTAAACCTTTTGAATACCCTGTTCTTTGAGCAATATTTTCAGGGTGGTTACAACAACACCGTGAAACGGTCAAGGATGACAATATGGACTAGGATTTATCCTCAAAGATGGAGCCGAAACAACTAAAGTGGCATAGCTATAGCAGAAACAAAGGACAAATATGGGCCACAGTGTGTATCAAGTTAATATGACAGCGGAGGTCTTTTCATTTCAAAAATTGATACACATTCGCTGATTCGCCCAAGCGTGACAATTTGTGCAATTTTATATTCCGAAGACTGAACTGTCAACCCACCGCCCAACTTCCTTCAATTTTTGTAGTCATCGTAAAAATATTTATTTGTTTGATACACCTTTTTTTCCTTCAAAAGTAAACAAAAAAAAATTCATTGGTTAGCTTGGAACGATCAGGAGATTTCAAGTTGCTTCAACGGAATAGAACGTTGGAAATAAATTTTGAAGAAAATGTTCATGGATTCTTAGAGATAAATGTTCAGTGAACAAAGTGATTTCGAGTATTTAAGAATTCCTCTTTAACTCAAGCCAAAACAAAGTTAGTTCCCAAATTTCCCATCTCTCAAGGTTTTTTAAAAAATCTATATCGACATGAAATTTTAAAATTTTCGCCAATGGTTGCCTTCAGAATCGTATTTTTCTTATGGCGATCCCAATTGCTCTCACCAGTTACTTTTTCTTATTTCTAGTCCCTTGGTGAAATGCTGTTTTTCTGACCTTAATGCAACAGTAAAAATAACATCCAATGTCATTACAAACCAAATAAATAGAATATTGACATTTCTGGCCATCCAACTATAGTGTGTATCACTCCCATCATCTGGTACTGATCATCAGGTTTCCACTGAAGGAGCACTGAATTCGGCAATTATCAAAAATTAAATGGAATATTGACCCCTATGCAATAATGCTAGACTATATCCGTTCATATTAGCATATTTCAATAAATGCTCTGCACACAATGAAATTACACTGACAAGAAATGCTATAATTAGAAACACAAACGCGACAGCTGTATCCTTAAGGCCCAAGTAGAATGTAGATTTTGCGACACTTCTAGAACACTTGGCTACGACCAAGTCCGAGTACCTCTTCACCAATCTGTCGTGTATTCCAGTTTCTCTCATTTGTAATTGCCTAGAGAATTAGAGCCAAAATTAAACACTAAGGAAATAAAAAAAAATCGTGGACCTATTCTTACTCACTTGAAACTAAATATCTCCTTATAAGGAGACCCCTTGGCCACCATCATTCCTTGAAGGACAGGTACACTGATCGGATCAGCTAGTACTTCAGACACTATTTCACAAAATGATGTATCCGTATACTTAGACCTGACTCTGCTGTAAAACTCGTCCGGCTGACTCAGGTACGCAATGGAATCCTTTTTAATTTTCTCAACTGCAATGTCTCCATTTATTGTGCGCTCAAGAACCGCGTTTAAAATTTTAGTATCTTCGTTTCCCAAGGCCCGAATCTAAACGATGTAAGTGTTGGGACTTATGGAGATCATGATTTTACATACTTAAAATATTAAAATTGTGGACATTACCAAAAACCCAGAAATGGACAAGGTTACATTGTCCCTATAAATAGTCATCCCTGACTTCAGAATGTCATCAAATGTTTTAATAGGAATTTCAGGTATGGAGAGTTGAGACACGATTGAAACTGTGAGTACCATGTGCATGAAGGCTCCAAGAAGTAAACTTATTAAAACCCCAGCTCTCATATGAATGCTAGTTGGTTGAATCGTGGATCCTGTTCAGAATTAAAATCATTAGTTTTAATTGACCACCCTGTACAAAGTTATGGACAAAATTGGTAAGCATTCAAATTTAATTTAAATACCTTGAAGACAAAAAGAACCGATGACCCATTGAGTCGCATTTCCAAATGAGTCATTGTTGCCATTGTGTTGAGATTTCATAGATTGAACAACCCAGCTGATAATGAACAGACTTGCTAATACAAGAATCCAACTACACGGAAAAGCATAGCCGAAAGCACGAAGTGACTGGAAATAAATGTCTCGAATGGATTTTGTTGATGGTTGTCGAAAGTAGGTCATAATCCTTGAGCATAAATTTAATACTTAATACTATTGCATATTGTCGTTTCATTATATAGGGGATTATAAAATTATACACACCTGGATGCATAGTGTGGATGCAAGAACGCGAGTTCTCTTCCCCGACTCTCTAGGAATTCAGAGTGTGTAATGGAAATGTCAGCCTGACCAGACATTAATTGATGACCCATTCCTGTCAATGAGCCATTGGATGCTTCTCCAATCCAACCAGTCCCACGCATAGGAATTGTACTTGAGAAATAATCAGTTCAAATTAATGATGTAATTATATTTTAACTTACATGAAATACCTGATATTAAGGGATTTAGCCATAACATCAAAATATTCTGGTTCAAAACCACCAGCAAATTGAGTTACGCCATCCACCTCCGTAAATGAAACAGACTCTTCAAAATCTTCCTGTCATTTTACAATGAAAAAAAAACTATTATTTGTATTTTATTATATCCCAGAGCAACATGAATTGTCCGTTTCCATTGTAGTGATATACTACAAACCTGAGCGACAGCTCTAATTTTTGCTCCCATGAAATTCTTACGCCTTGATATTCTTCCATGTTCTGCTGCGCCGTACAATTCATTAAATTTGATTGTATGACTACTTTGAATATATATTTCCCTCAACAAATTCATATCTGATATGGAAAACAGTTCGAACACAACGGTTTGTGCAAGTTCACCACTCTCAGTTGTTTTAAAATTCTCCACTATTATGAAGAATTGACTATTCACTTGAAATGTATTCCCCTGTATAAGAGAAGATGAGTTGTAGATTTCTATTATCTGTTTTCCAACATCAGCATATCCACGAGAGGTCACTGGGTGTGGGTAATAGAGAAATACGAGGGGCATCCAACATGGCTGTGCAGCTCGTCCATTCTTTGACCTATAATTTAGTCCTTTGGATATCTAGTTAATGTACAAATTAGTTTACATTATACAATGTCTAATTAATTATCCAATTAAATAATTAGCACACTCTGTTTGCATCTTAAGTTGAACTAAAATGAACTAATTACCTCTTTCATGGAATGAGCGAATGAGGAGATGTCTCGTGAGAAAATAAATATGTTTGTCGATGCTCGATTGCAAAATATGTTGAATTCTGATTGAGTTACAAGACTGGACATATTCTGCACGGCTAGTGCTGTAAACGGATTTCCTAGAAAACCTTACAAAATACACAAATTCTGCATATGAATACTCGAATGTAATCATCGTTATCGAACCTATCATTAAAATTATTCCGAGAATTTACCTAGGTATTCACTATTTGGTCTTCCGTCTACCTCATTGATGACTAATACTTCAACATAACTGTGCAAGTGATAACCAAATCCTGGTTCTAGTAAGCTCGAATGTACATTAAAGTGGTAACGGGAACATTCAGTCCAAACTAATAGTACGCTAATTAACAATTCCACTGAGAGCGGTCTCATTTCAATTAATTTTAATACGAATTAATTTACAGGAGAGAATTGTCAATTCGGAAGTACTGCGTGGAGGGTCAAGTGAACGAAGGAAATGCGTACGTGCTCCCTGAAAATGTAAATGCTGTAGACTGAATGTTTCATATTTTACATTGGACAGTATAATAGTCCGTGCATGTGTCAAGTGGTTGGTGTGTAGTATACATAATAGACTGACACGTCTAAAAACATGACAATTAAAATTAACAAGCGTATGAGTTGACTGACAGATGCGTTAAATGGTAAGGTATGGCATTACGCAGTCACAAAAGCTAAAAACTAGGAAATTATTATACGGTACAGTCAAATTATTCTCAATACGAATCCGTTTCCGTGTAATAAGTTAACCGGATAAATCAATACTCAAAATTTACTATATGCATCCATTGTGGTCCACGCCGTCGTCACATATTTCCTTGACGACTTTCCCAAATCAACTGAGGCAAATCAACTGTCTGGGTTGCCATTATGAGACAATCGATAAGCATACTTGTATGTACGACTGCATTGGATATCACGCTAATAAATAAATCAAATCAAATCAAATCAAAATAATATAAAATAATACATCCTCAACTCAATTCCCGTCATGTCATCCGGTTTGCTTAATGTGGTTTCTGTGGTGGTGGGTTTTTCCTTTTAATTCTGCTACGGAAACACCAACTTCTCCACACCTATAAGTTTTTAGCTTGCAGAGACTTAAATACAGTCTGTAGATCTGTTGCTAATTAGTTTGTAGCTGTTAGCTAGAAGTCAGTATGTACAATCCCTTCATTATTGTACATATATTTTTAGTCGTGTGCCTTAACTGTCATAGTTTGGATAGTGAATTCCCTGCAATTTCAATAAGAATTGGCGCGTATGAAGAGACAATTTATAATAGTGACGTCAGTTTTATATTTCCGGGCAATTTCGATCTAATACAGTTGGACTGTACGTCCAGTTATCCGACCGTATGGACATTTTCATCCAATCCGGTTTGTTTAAAAATTATCACTTGCACTTTAACTTATGCAATACTCTACAAATGTAATAATTTTGATTTATATTCCAAGTTAAGAGATTATCACATCACATTCACCATTGACAAAACTCGAAATGCTGTCGACATTAATGACAAGGCGACTTATACATTCCTATCCAGATTAACGTTTTCCTTCAAAGACCCCATCATACATCAAAATGTATCTTGTGGTCACATTCTGAGAAATTACATCAATTTGACTTCGTCGGTCTACTTAGCCACAACAGCAGGGAGAAAGTTGGTTGTCAAGGTCCAATATGGTGAAGGTAAGTTTGATAAATATACAGGGTGTTTCAAAATGATTTCTCAAAATTGAATCTGCTGTTGGGTTTAATGGAGTGAGTAGAATTATGAGATGACGCTATAAAATCTAACAAATTTCATTGTTTGTATGCTTTTTAAATTATCCGAACAGTGTTGAAAGGAAGTGAAGTTTCTTCATATCCACGGTTCGGGTTGAATGAGAACTGTTCCTTATTTCTTCACTTTGACAAAGCTGCACGAACGTACGGATGCTCCAACGCAGATCCGAACTCAACCAGAAACACTTTCGCAAGAATCCTTCCTTGTAACAACTATGACGAGTGTAACGCCTTCGTAAGGGAGGTGAGTTGAGTAATGGTGTTTGTTTAACTTTAAGAATATATTTGGGTTCAGATTGCCGCGGTTTTCGTTAGGAGTAATTGAATATACTGTGCGAGTCAAAAGTCATAGCCCTACCATCGTGGGAAATTACACATTGAAAGTTGTGGGCTTATAGAGATCTCCGTTTAGCCGGCACTTTCAATGGGCGATTTCCCACGATGGTAGGGCTATGACTTTTGACTCGCAGTGTACAATAACTAAGAGCGATAATATTATTTTGGTCCGACGTTTCTTTCCGCATAATTCATGAGGGAGAAATTGTCCAGGACATTATGAAGTGATGAAATTAATTTGAGATGAATATGTAATTTTGAAATTAATTTATATGTGCAGGACTATCATTGCCGTGATCAGACACTGATAGAGAATTGCAAATTATCAACCTGTGCGAACATGCCTAAAAACAGCGCTGGAGTCATTATTTGTGAATTCGATAACATATCAGTTGGACGAGCAGTGTACTTGACCGTCCAGGAACCACCCAATTATTGTGAGTAAAAATAATGCTAGCAATGACGCACAACTGAATAATTGTACAAATTATGGATGTCACTCCATTGAAACTATGAGTATTTCCAAATGCCAAAAATTGAATCTAGCCTTGGGAAATTTTATTCGCATTATTTTCGAAGACTAAAAGAGAGCAATACATTCAGACCTTATGAATTGTTGTCTATCGTTTTGTTTATATAATACTGGCAAGCCGAGAGGACAAAGATCTCGCTGTGCTCGTGAAAATCTTCAATAAAATCTTCTTTATAAAACTAAACACACCATCTTTGAAAATTCACTCAATATTTAAATATTCAACTTCCCGACAGACATGAAACGGGATGATGTTAAAGTCTCTGAAATTTTAAAGCTTTGGACACTTACTGATAACGTGACACTTCAAAACATTGAAGGTTTATGGAAGTATAAAAATGGAACTCTTCAGCTCGGTTGTAGTGGTTCGGCGTCTTATTTTTCAAAAGGATTCCGATGGGCCATCAAATTTGTCGAAGGCAACGTTAAACTTCTAGGTGATTACACATTTGATTAATAACAAACAATTATTATTAGTAATCAGCCATAGTAATGGTTTTTCATATAGCTTTCCACACAGAGAGAACTAACAAGGAGTATTTTTAATAAGTTACACTTTAGATTAAGTGCCTATGTAGTCATTGTTTTGCAAATTAGAAAATGATTATTATTGTCTGTATATTTTATCAGGAACAAAGCAGTCACATGGCGAAACTTACTCGACCAGAAATCAAGCATACACATCAACATTGGATCTTCACTTAACCTCAACAAGTATAAACTCAATTATTTGCTATGCGCCAGTTCTGAACTCATACCGCTACGAGAGTGTAATCGTGAATTTAGATGTTATAGGTACAGTTTATAAAGTAATCCTAAATTTTCATTGCTTTTAAAATACGTTTTTCATATACATATTTACATCATAATTCAAAATTTTATATTTTGAAAAATTGTATGCTTTGCCACTCACTCCACTCGACACACATTTCGTTAAATCCCTAACTAAAGTATTCGCTAGTATAATACAGCGTAGTACTTACATCATCATGTTTGTAACGCATGATAATGATTTACTTTCTATTTTTGAAGATGATGTTGATTATATGGACCCGGACAATGAATACAATGACAGTGACGAAAATTCAAAATCAAAAGATCATACAGATCTTGAAGGCAACACAAATATAACACTGATAGTATCCATCTGCACGACAATTGTAGCCGTTGTTGCTTTGATTGGCGGTCTTATTACTGTCAACACTTATTTACATCGGAAGGTAAGACATGTTCATTCCTGAAAAGGTGAGAGAGTCCGTTACGTAGTACGTCGTTTTATTATTAATTAATTGTTTTAATTCTATAGCCTACAATACTCTCAGATGTAGACATGCAACGCTTTCTACTTGGCGATGTAAATGTGGCAAGTAATCCACTTAGTAATGTTGATGGAATGCCGTATGATCAGGAATACGAAGTCGATTGGTCCATACTTAAAATTGGTACGAAAGCCTAATATTTGAACATTTGATTTACGTAGATGATTCACACGTTTTTCTTTTGTATGTTAATTAATTAACAATATTAACGATTTTGTTTTATGTTGTGTAATTAGATTTGATGACTATTTTGGGTAGCGGAGCGTTTGGAATTGTTTTCCAAGGAGTTTATGGCAGCAGGCATGTGGCAGTAAAAACGGTGAGAGCTGGTACAGGAAAGGAATACTTAATTTCATTGCTGTCAGAGCTCAAAATAATGATATATTTGAAACATCATCCCAACTTGGTTTCACTGGTAGGGGCCAGGACGAGAGATCTGAGACAAGGTCAACTTTCAAGTTTAAATATTCAAGTACATAATGATAGTGTTGATATATATATATGAATGTGAGATATTGTTTTTAATTACAGGGCAATTGTACATAGTCGTGGAGTTATGCCCCGGCGGTAGTCTAGAGGGGCACTTAATAAGGCACAGGGATACTTTTATAAAAAATCGCGGTTCTAGTTGCTGGATGTTAGCATTAGAAAGCTACAGGTAATGTTTTGGTATATTCTATGCGAGCAACACTCGCACGCATGACCACATATATCAAACAATGAAATATGGACTTGTTCATTGTACTAGTTCTAGAACTTCACAACAATTAACCACTGAGCAACTATTTCGATGGGGATATCAAATCTGTTTGGCTATGGAATATCTAGAGTCGATGAAAGTTAGTATTTATTAACCTAGACCGTAACCAGACTTAACATATCACGGAATAAAATTACAACTGAGATAATACTTTTTAGGTGATTCACTCTGACCTCGCCACGAGAAACGTACTCCTGACAGAAAATCTTCAGGCTAAAGTCAGTGATTTTGGACTATCACGAAAATTGTATCAATACGACGTTTATGTGAAAGAACAAAAAGTAATAGGCCTTTGCATGTTCAAATGTTTACTGTTTGACCAGGAAAATCGGAAATGCTGGTTTTAATTGTAATCACACTTTGTGCGCTATATTATTAGGTGCCTCTACCCTGGCGATGGATGGCTATAGAATCGCTTCAACGGAGAGAATTCTCTCATAAGTCAGACTGTTGGTCTTTTGCCGTCACGTTGTGGGAGATATACTCAATAGGTGATTTGCCGTATCATGGAATGGAGTACACAGTGGACTTCGTAGACAATCTCTGCGGAGGCATGCGTCTGGGCAAACCAAATCTTGCACCTGAAAACATGTTACTTATACATATATGAGTTTATTGCATAATTATTTTATTTATTGTTAATTAATCTTAAATACTGAGAAATTATTTTGGAATATTAAGATTCGAGATAATGCGGAAGTGTTGGAACAATGATCCCAACGAACGACCGGCTTTCTCAATGGTGAAAGCCCTGCTCTCCGATGCACTGGGCATTCCCTTCTTGTCTGATGTTGAATTTGGTATAGACTTTCTTATTACTTTGAGTGTTCTTTAAGATAGGAATAAGTAGGATGTGTTGATTGAATGTGCAGGATCACTGGAACCGGAATACTCTCAATTCGTGACTACAGTGTGATGTAAGATTCTGGAAGAAGACATTGGAATGGAACCAGAACAATATAGACAAACCCCACTTATTTCCACTTACTTGGTATATCATGCACGTTCGAACAACAAAATAAACATAAACTAATCATGATTATCACACTGAGTATTTTTAAGCAAGGTAATTACGTTACTGCGCCGTAAGCTGCCAAATTTTAAAGTATATTTTGACCACTATAACATGGCGTGGCACATTTGACGTATTTTATGAATGAATATTAGTGTTTGCTTAGGCTTGCATAGAATTTTTAGTAAAACTATTAATGCATTCATTCATAAAATTTACATGGTTGAACTAGACATTAGTGAGAATAAGCAAGTCCGCCGTTTGCGTGATAATAAATTCACATGCATCCAAAATAGTCTCTCCTTCCAAATAACAAGAACAACCAATTTGAATACGAATTCGTGCAAGCGAATTAAAATATTTTTTCAAATATTTTGTTCCACATTGAATTTCCCTTGTTTGTAAAATTTATTCGGACACCTCTTGAAATTTTGCCATTCGATCCAGAATTGCAAAATAAATTACAATGAGTACAATTTCAAGGAGAACGGCTGGTCCCCTGGTAACGGGAGGCATGGGCACTCTGATCAGTAAAAATAAGATGAGAATGTGTAGGATCATTGTGATGGCAAAGATGACTGGAAGAATGAAATCAAAGAATGCCTTGTCCGCAACATTGCTAAGAATTTGAAAACAGCGGTAATTGAGTGACCAGTCTTTATGTTTCTTTAGAATTGGTAGAGTGGCTGACTCCGTGCCATTATGGTTCTTTCTATAACAAATCGATTAATTTTTATAAATATTAAAACAACGATAACATACATATTAAACAAAATCGTATCAGAAAAAGTTCTGTCATACCCAAGCTCTTTGAAGACGCTCATTTTGAGGAATACGAACGGAGCAGCTACATTGACGTAAATGAACGTTGTTGAGATTGTATGAATCATGAGGAGACAATGAAGAACGGCCATAATCGGAACCATAGGGAGAAACACGTGCCTTGTGTGAAAACTTCCAAAAATTATAACTTTTTCCTTCAAACAGATTGGGAGTATTGGTGCCAGAAGATGGAGCCTGCAATGTGTGAAGTAATTGAAGGTCGTTCCAACAGAAGCGATGAGCAAGGAAGCCGTGACGCCTGCTAAGAGTACGGGTGCAAAATTTGGAGCTTGTTTGATGTCCACTCTGGCATATTTCTCTGCATTCGTTAAATTCGTATATAAAAATTTGGAAACGGCTAATAATAATAATATCTTCTTGAATATTGAATGAAAATGACTGAAAATGACGAATGAATGAATTCAAATAAGACAATTCTCCATTCAACAGAACCAACAATTCCTTCCCTCTGAAAATTGTGTGCCAGTCAAATATGTTGGTTAAAATGAATACAATGTTCATGATGACTCTTGCGAAACCTACAACACTTGTGATTTTAACTTCATTTTCCCACAAAGATTTGGCCACAGCAATTATGACAGAGATTTTTAAAATGGTCGAAATAATTGAACCAAGAATGCATCTCGTCAATCCCCGTGTAGATTTAACAGCAATCGCTTTTTGAGAGGCGGTATCCCATCGGTATGGACGTCAACAGTAATAACTAGCGTTGATGGCTAATCTGGTTATTTCATATGTAGATCCCCACTCCATTGTACTTGTATGATGATGTTGCAGTATAAGTGTATCTTCCTAGAAAAATGTGGTAACCGTTGTAAGCCGAAAAGGTGACTGCTACCAAACTAACCTAAAACTCTTTGCATGACAATATTTTGATCCAATTTAAAATTTAATATGTTTACGGCGCTTTTAAATTTTTTATAACGTCCTTTACAGTTGCACGACAGCGTGACCATATACAATAATGCTACAACTACGACGTAGTTAGACATTTCACTTTGAAGTGTCACGCGCATATTTCGGTTGGACGTTATGACCTAATGTGGTACAAGGAGTTCTCGTCTCAGTCAGTTCTAGTAGTTTGTTTAATCAGTTGAAGTATTTTGTGGTAAACAATTCAACTCTCCTCTGCATTATAAATATTATAATTAAATTTAATAAAATAATTCCAAAGAACTAGCATGCCATTAAATATATTAAGAATGTGTTTAATATATAATATATACAGAATAACACATACTAATGTACAAGGATTAAAGGATTTAACAAAATGTATGGGATGTGATATGGCTCAATACGTATATATTTCTACCCCATCCCGCTGATCACCCCTAGTACCGAAATTGAATTGGAGTCCAATGGTTCTGAATAGGCCTTTTCGGCCTATTCGGTGTTCTGTTGAGCGGGTGACAGGT
>JAQIXO010001538.1:0-12054 GCA_034700305.1 Protaphorura armata | reverse complement strand
ATTGATACAACTCTAGTCTACGTGTAGTTAGTTAATGTAGTTAATTTATCTTGCGAAAGCGTTCGCAAAACGTTTCATGTCAACCTTGTCTGGCACGTGTTAGAATATATGACTGCTTCTTGTGATTGTACAATTTTTTAGTCAAGTTTGCTGTAATGTTAAATACAAAGCATCCAGACGAAGTCGACATACCCTCGCCCTCAAATCTCGTGATCACGACGAACAAATGCACTCGTATTATATTTGTACATTACTGCTAAAATAAATCATAAAAGTTTGAGCTCATATCTGATTTTGGGCTCAAATCCGAATTTAAGAGATTCAACTCGTTGATTTAGTTTTTCCACGAATTTTGCCAGTTTTACACGTGGGATGAAATTATATGCATTAATATATTTACGTGAGAGAAGGTTAAAACTGTCACGTCAGATTTCATAGAATAAATTGGTTTAATTGATATACGTTTAAATACAAGGTTATTCTTCGGGGTATAGATATATTTTTAATGGTTTGATTTTATTCTTAATTAATGTCACCCATTAGATTCACACAAAAATGTAGAAAAGCATACACAATTAAGTTTCAAAATCATTGACTTATATATAAGTATAGAATTACAGATTATTCATGATCAATGTCTAATTCATCAACTCTAATTATAGTTCGATTTAAGTTAAAAGAATATCGTTAACGCTTTCTTGGAACAACCGGAGGGTCACTGAAACGTGGCGGTGGTAAATTAGCATAGTCAATGTCAGACTCTGAATCTGAAGAAACTGGAGTTCTTGGTTTGTGTAGGAGTGGAGTTCTGGCTGTCATTTCAGACTGCTCTTGAATAGTCGTTGGTTGGTTGTGTGGACGTGGCGGAGGTACAGGTGCAGGTTTCCTGAAATTATTGAAATAAACGTAATGGATAAAATAATTAATTTTATTGGATAATTATAAAATACAAAACTCACTTTTTTGCAAATGCAGGTCTCTCTCTAAGCTTGAAAGACTTTTGAAGGAGTTTACTGTGTCCAGTGCGACGTCTCCAAACAACGTTCTAAATTCAGAAAATTTTAAATGTACACATAATTTGTTTAACAGATATTTCATAACGATTACCGTTTCTGCATCTGCAGGAGCGTCTAGATTGCTTCCACCCGGTGTTAAGGAATGACCTCCTGAATAACCTTGTTCCATTGAATTCAAATTACCCGTTGGAACAGTTCTCCGCTTTTTCTCTTTTTCAAACTCAGCGTGAGCTGTTTTAGAACATAAATTTTAAAAATCAACACTAACGGCATGTACTGTATTAGAAAATACTTACTCAGATGGTACTCGTCATAAGTTGTCAGTGGGTCAATCCCAAAAAATTGGCAGATTTCATCTGGCATGCAAGCATCAAGAAGTAAAATCATCACTCCAAGGAAAATACACAAAATCCCATTCAATAAAACTAAATAATAATCTGGTCCAAAATGTGTTTTGAGCACAACTTCCTGTCCATGTGACGTTGATTCGAATGGGACTTGGAGTTCAATAAAATTTCGCACATAAGTCCAGATGCTGATTGCTATGATTTGGAATACTCCGGTCGCCGTTAAAAACATGGCAGCGTAGCGTATCAGTGCAAAAAATAAAATATTCGAAATCACCCAAGAAGAAAACGCACACCTGGTGGACACATAATAAAATGTTGAGTTTAAGTAATTTTTAAACTAAATGTATTTGTTTAGACAATTTCTTATAGTTTGACTCACCACATCACAATATGGGAATAATACCCAGCCTGTCTGTAGTGCCGTCCAAATCGGATTCCTTCACCGTCAAATGTAAAATACTCTGCGATTTGTAGAATCGGAATTGGAACTCCTCGATAAATTGCAGCTCGATACTCTCTTGCAATACGGGCAGCGTAATACCCGAACCCAAATCGCCCTTGTTCCCATTCCCAAGAAAAATGCTCATTGTAGTCAATCGTTTCATGTTCGAAAGCCTTATTAGCGTGGATACTACTTGGTTCTCCTAGAACGTAAAAAATATTGGGCTAAATGCATTAGATATTTTATAAGGACAACACTTAAAATTGGTTACACGATAAATTTACCTTTTAATGTAATATTAATTCCCCGGAGTGAAATATGAAGCCCAATATTCCCCTTGATCTCTGCATCAGTTCCACCTTTGTATGGAGTTACAATTCCCACATGCCCGACTTCCCATTCATGCCCATAATTGCCAACTACATTGTTTAGAATGATACAACCAATATTACCTATAGTTCGTATACATGAATTATCACTAAATAAAAAAAAGTATCTGACGTACGAACAACAATGCCACCAATGAAGAGACTGGCAAAAACTCGACCAAAGTAAATCCATCTCTTTCTCCCACTCAGAGAAGGCAAGAGAGTAAAGAGTGAAATTGCCAATATCACAAATGCAAGAATTAAACCGGCTGTTAAAACGTCGGTATGGGCTGCACTGAATTGTTCGGCGTAACTGGTTGGATATTTTTCACTTCTTCCAAACTCAAACCAACCCATTGTTTACTCCCGGATTATGAAAATCGACAATAAGAAATGACGGGAATAGCAGGGGAGAGTATTTTAAGTTATTGTTTTTATAATCAATCACATCTTGATTGGAAAAGTACTTACTACAAATGTACTGGTTTTTACTGGATCAGAAAAAAAAAGAGTAGAGTTTACTACTAACAAATTGACAGCGCCCTGAACTTTGAGGAAAGTCAAGCCTTGGAATTCCTTATCATTCGGATACACACAAAATCGACAAATTGCTAACCACCGGAAACTGCGTGTAATGAACGCGTATTCTGATGCAAAGCCTATTCGTTCTTCCGAACCGAACGTTGAGTAAATTAATGAAACACAGGAGGTATCATGAATTAAAACATTTCTAAGAAGTGCAAATTACAATTTTTGAGAAATTCTAAACTAATTTTTATATTTTGTAACTATTGATTTTTTGGCATCGTTGTACCCATTGTGGGCTGAAGAGATTCCCAACCAAATTTGAAAGGCATTCCAATTTTTATCAAGAAAAATTTCGAAATGAATAGAGATAATCAGCCATCCGTCGAACAAGCCTCAATAAATTATTTTTTCCTCTCACTTTTTATATTAGAAAAAATGCAAATCAAGTATATGCACGGAATCTTCATTAGGAATTTCTCGTGAGAGATCCTTTTATAAAATGCTCTGCAGAACGTGCATCTCAACTTTTCTCCGAGTCCTTCAGATGGGGTCGTAGCATAGCATGGCCATGGTTGCAATAATATTCGGAACCTATTAAGGATAGAATTGAAACATATTTATTTTGAATTACGAAGGAATGGTGAGCAAGCATTCCTCGACCGAAGAAATGTTTATGACGAATTGATGAATAAGGTCTCTTGTAACTGTGTCAATGTCAGATGACTCCATTACTAATTAATATCCGGTCAGCCCATGTACACATAAAAGGATTTACAAATTAATAAATTCATCAGTCATATTAGATCAGTCTCAAAACAGAGTGATTCGTTTTTTAGATTTTTCTTGCACCTGTAAATCAAAAGTCATTTGATGATGACGAGGTTAATGTCGGTCACCCTTTGTATGTTTATTTGCATGACGTCTGGTGAAAGATCAGGTTAGTGATTATGATTTGAATGCTTAATAAATAAAATGATAAATTCTTAGCTCTCAGGAATATAACGTACAGTAGGATAGACTGGTATTAATCAGTACAAATGCAATTATGTTTTAATTACAGGTCACCATGAACATTCTGACGTAGCAATCATCATTCCATCAAGACTACACTGTGATAGACTCTATCAAAAACCCTTACGCATAATCGGTCAATTCGCTGTGATTAAGCACGTCTGGAAACAAGTCCAAAAAACTGGTCTACCAAATATTTATGTCGCAACTGATTCTGAAGAAATTGCATCAAGAATACAAGACTTGGATGGAGAATACATCTTGACCGACGGAGATTTCAGAACCGGAACAGATCGTGTCCGTGCTGCTCTTCATCATGTCAAAAACCATGAGAAAATTAAATACATTATAAATGTCCAGGGTGATCTTCCCTTTCTCAACCCGGAGACTATTTTGGACACAATTCGGGAATTGAAGTCCTCTGATCATGAGATTATAACTCCGGTCATCAAAGTTAACAAAAATGACGATGCGAATAGCAAGGTGAAAGTAGTGAAAGATTTGAATGGGAAAGCATTGTATTTTTCCCGAAGTCTCATTCCAAGCGGTGCGGAGAATTTCTTTTACCATATCGGGATATACGGTTTCAGAAAAGAAACGCTTAAGAAATTTGTTAAATTTCCTCAAAGTGATCTCGAAAAAACTGAAAAACTGGAACAGTTGAGGGCCTTGGAGAACGGCATGTCTATTGGTGTCGTTGTGGTTCAAGACGACGTTCCCATTTCGATCGATACTCCAGACGATTTAGAATTAGCTCGAAGTTATTACAGCAATTATTGAATTGCACATTCGGAATAACGTGGCTGAATTTGCATTCGATGCAAGAAATGAACACGTTTATTTTGACAATTGATTATTCTGTAGCTTTAGGTTAGTTGCAATAAATTATTACGTTATATATCAGCAATTAATTGTACTCGTAAAAGAAATGAATTAAAATTTTAAATTTTTTGTTATGTCTCTTATTGTGTATCAGCCGATTTCCACGAAATACAGATTTAAATTAGCATTATTATTGAATTAAACCAATACCTTAGTAATGTATTATAATTAGTTAACTACAGACCCCAACATAGACTCCAACATGTTCCGGATTATCCTGACCTGAACTCCGTCTTTTGTTGCTACAAAATTAAAGAATGATATTAATATGTAATGTCAAAAACTCCCGATGTTGGAATTTCAGTTGTATTTCTTCATTCTTAATGTTTTTACCATAATCTTTTCCCGTATATCCAAAGCCATCAAAACACCCGTTATAACCCCCCTTCTCTGACGTGGGTTTAATTTGAGGGAAGACAACAATTATATTATTTCTTTCGGCCATTGATCGAATTTTTGTCTTCACGATATTGCCTTCTTCAATTCTACAAAACCATGACTCAGGATGTTGTATACTCCGAATATTACATTTTTACTTTATAAGCCCAATATTAACTAAAGCAAAGTGATACTGACAATATGTAAATTAAATAAAATATTTTACGCGTCATTCTCAACACAAGGATGGATGTAAAGATGTAAAAAGCATTTCTCCCGATTGAACCGACATTTTATAGGAATGTAAACGAAGCCTTCTTCTGCAAAATGATGAATAGACTCATCTCCTTCAAAAAACTCTCTCTGACTGAACTTACTTAATCTGGCCACCACGGTCACTCCTAAAAAAATAGGTATTCAGCCTTGCTTATGAAAGTATGACGAGTTTTGTCCATTGTTACACAACTAATCGTACCTTTTGGCCAACGAATCTTTTTGTTTGGAAGAATGAAAGAGAATGCCTCAAATTGTCTTCTGGTATGGGAGAATTTTTTGTCAAGCTAAATTAATTGAAATACTCAAATATAGTACGGCGAAAGGGATAATGGGGTTTTTATTTCCCGTGACTTTTTTCCAGACAATAAAATAGGCCAGAATACCTCCTTGAAAACTCCACCGGTCCAAACTCTTGTTCCAATTTGAGTTGGACTTGCAAGAAGAGGCTCATAAATGTTGAGAGTTCGGAAACACAGATCTGAAACATAAATATTACATTTAAATGACCTGAGTTTAACAAATCCCTAAAATGAACGAACCAAAATCAGATAATTCGGAGTTAGTTGTGGTGAAAATCCATAACCGCTGATGTTTTAAATTTTCTAATGGATCCAGTTTTCCGGCTTTTGCTAATGAAGTAGCTTCCTCCGCAGATTTCTCTACATCGTAAGGCGGGTCAGCTGTATAGTTGACTCCGCACTGTGATTTCCATTCATCATATGATGAACTAACTCCGCCACATTTATAGAATGCTGACAAAAATAATTAATCCAATTAATAGTACACAAATTATTTTAATTGTGGTGCACTTACTCGGAGAGATTAAATATATTCCAATAAAAATCTTTGAGAAGGATAGATGAATGATTTGGGCAAATCTTCCTCCAGTGAGGGTAATAGATCGGATATCGAAACGTCCTTGTAATTCTTCTGCAAATTTTTATATTTGAAAAACTTCAATCAGAACATTTTGGGCTCAACCTTGAATGGCAGTTTTGAACATGATGAAAAATTTGTAGATTTGATTATCATTAGAAATATCGGATGGAAAACTAAAATATTTTTCACGAATTCATACTTAAAGGAACCAAAGGGTCTTTCCACCATAGACGTGTACGATTTTCATTGCTTCGAACTCCCACACCCAAACAAAATATTATCGTAATAAATATTACTCCAGATGACAATCCTACTTTTCCGGATATCATGATGGACGGAGTATTCTATGAGTAGTGGTGACGCCACTATTTCGGCATACGACGAGTTTAATCGAAATTATAATTAGAAGCGTGTGGAAAACTAATTATGAATAATACACCCGGCCAAGTAACTTCTGTAGTTGTTCATTGCATAATTTTGATAGAACAGGTGGTGAGAACTTGTGAACATTACTTACGTACGACTCACTCTATGCAACACATCATATTATCAAAGACATTGTATAAATTGATAAGACATACAATCTGGCAAGTCACTATGCATTGAATATAAGCATATCTGGTAGAACTAGTTGGCTAAAATGAGAATACGGTTTTACTTTGGTTGAAATTATTGGAAAAGTTAAAAGAAACACGTAACAATAAAAAACAGTTAAAACTGTGCAAATTATGGAAATACATAAAAATCACTAATAGTAGCACTCCGGCTCAGTCTACGAAAGACAATACAAATTTTGAACATAACTTATGGCGTCACCCGACATTAAGAATCACCACAAATAAAAGATGATTAGTACACATAGGTTTTGAGATTTCTCTATTCACATTAATTAGAATACGTACTATGTTACTTAAATTCAAATTCTTTATTTCGTAACAACACCCTAAGAAATTAGGACATTAAGCCATTACAGATTTTAAGAGTAGAACAATCATGGATGATACGATACCTAAATAAATTAATAATAAGACAAACATTGAAAGACAACAGAGTCAATACAGGAAAGGTCACATGTATTAGTGCTCAATAGATTGTTACTTAAGATAACTTCTTCCATTTGTTTATCAAGTGATATTTAAGAAGTTCGGTTTTAAACACGGTTATATTGCTAGAGCTGGTGATATCTGGAGGAAGGTTAACCCAAAGTGATGCGGCTCTATGTTTGAATGTTTTCGAACCGTAATTTTTAAAGTCACTTAAAACCGAAATTATTTGCTTATTTCTAATATCTAGTATACTTACATTTGCACAACAAAATTGCACCTCTCTTAGAAACTCCGTGCACATTCCTTTTGGCTTTTTTTTCGTGGATGAGACACTAATAAGTTGGTCTAATTAGTAATTACATGGATATTTGAAAATAACACACGACCAGAATTTATTAATTTGAATTCATTTCTGTCTGAATATTTAACCGGGCGTCAACACCGCACTGTAAAATTTTAAACTCATTACTTATGTTATTAAAGTTCTCTAGTTGAATAGTGTCTCCTGCTCTCAAAATATTTATAAAGCCAGGGCGGATTCGTCTGCATTTCTTCTTCAGTCTCAAAGAGCAATGATTCTTTGATCTCACGTAATGCAAGATTCGACATTCTCACTATTTGGATTTTAGGATTTTAGGACTATTTAAACAATGCTTTAAATATCGGGTGTCTATTCGTTTCAGAAAATTAAACGATAATTTTTTTTTCTATTTACTTTTGCATACGGACGTCTGACAGTGTACTGTGTTCCACTACGCTGGCGTTTGTTTGTTTGAGCTTTAAATGAACATTTTGTATTAATCATAAAATTATATAGAACATGCAGATCAAATTTGCTAGACCAGATGTATTTGGTTTGCTGCTGTTATATCCACTGACGCTGTGTTCTAATTCCCTGATCATGATACATTCACGCAATGCTAAAAACAAAAGCTAATCTACCATATGGAATAATATGGATATACCACATATGTCAATTTTATTAGAACAGTTTGGAAGATGTTTCTTACACAATCGTTAATTCTCAAGTCCTTCGTCTCGTCAGTCGAACGAGAGGAAGTTAATACGAACTATGTACTTTCTTATTTTCCATTCTGGAATTTCCCCCACATCGTCATAGGTCACGATCACGATTCAAGATCTAGTATTTCTCATATTTTGGGGAAGAAAACTGTTTAAAATAGTTTCCAAACATGCGGAAAGAACAAATTCCACTAATAGACAGGGCGGATCAACTTCACCACCAACATCAGGTAAGATTTCTTCACTCGGTTCGACCAAATTGTAAGTCTAATACATCGCGTACAGGGTGGCTCATAACAATTTACACAATTCGAGTCCACGAGCCAGCGCAGCGGCTTGAATAAAATAGGATACATTTTGTGAAAGCCGTACCTGAATCCGTAACGTTACCTGCTATGCAAATTAAATTCCCGATGCACCAAAATATTTTGAGACAAATTGATATTAAATCCAGAATTCTCAATTTTTATGTTTAGAGGTTGTTGTTCCAGGTTCGGTAATATTTTTGGCTCAAGTTGAATTGTTGACAAAATGCACAGCATGCCTCACTTACTTAATTGGTAGCAAGGAGGGTGTAAAACTGCTATGAACTACATTGCTCACTAAAAACAACTGAAAAAGTGATATGTAATTATAATTAATTTCAGGTGTTAGCTGTCGCAGGTGTAAC
This sequence comes from Protaphorura armata, assembly GCA_034700305.1. Lineage (NCBI taxonomy): Eukaryota > Metazoa > Arthropoda > Collembola > Poduromorpha > Onychiuridae > Protaphorura > Protaphorura armata. The sequence continues at coordinate 3,185 of JAQIXO010001538.1, read as the reverse complement.
TTTGGCACTTTTTGCCACTGGAAATATTTTGGGTTATTCTGCGTTAACAATACCGGCCTTAATTAGTTCAGAGTCAGAGATCGTAACTTCTAAAGAAGATTCATCTTGGATCGGTAAGCCTAAACAAAATTTATTTACAATCGGAAATATTTAATAATTGGTTATACGTATCAATCGTAAACTCATACTTATATTTGCCAATTTTTAGCCAGTTTGGTGACAATCGGTTGCATCTTTGGATCGTTAGTCGGCGGGATAGCTGCTGATTGTATTGGTAGAAGAAGAACAATACTTTTAGCTTCCGTTTTCTTTTCTCTTGGATGGATATATATTGCAAGGGCGCAAACTGTGAGTGATCTTTTAGTAGGGCGATTGATCACTGGAATAACATCCGGCTCTTACACATCCGCAGTACAAGTAAGGAAATTTTCTTAGTGCTCAAAGCTAATCACTTTAATTTTAACTTTAATAATATCTGATCACGAAGATGGGATTTTTGAGTACATAAATATATGCGACTAAATGAATTTATGAATTCTGCTTACTTGATTACAGGTGTACATTTGCGAAATTGTGGAGCCGTCCATTCGTGGAGTATCCGGAGCCTTACCTTCTCTAATGGTCTCCGTCGGAATTTTATGTATTTATTGCCTTGGGAGTTTATTTCACTGGAGATCTGTGGCATTTGTTTGCAGTTGTTTCCCAGCCTTCGTCTTCATTTACACTCTCTTCTTACCAGAATCTCCAGTTTGGCTCATATCCAGAGGCCGCCAACCCGAAGCGCTTCGTTCCCTGGTGAGTCGCCCACATTTTTCTACGTAATACATTTACGTACTTAATATTTATTAATGATTATTATTCTTAATATGATTTAGACTTGGCTCAGGAATGACCATGAAGAAGCTGAACAAGAATGTATGCGTTTGGAGTACTTAAAAGAACGTCGCCTCTCTCGAAACTTTTCAATTCAAAACTGTTGGTCCAGATTCTTTGAGAAATCTGTCCTTAAACCCTTGAGTCTTGGCATGGCCTTATTCTTTTTCCAACAATTCTCTGGAATCTATCCAATCACATTCTACGCCACCTTGATTTTCAAGTATGCAGATGACTACAAGAATGATTCTCTAGAAACCATTGCAGTGGGATTTGTGCGAATGTTCGGAACTTTCGTGGCTGTTTTCCTGGTCAAATTTTTAAACCGTCGACCCCTTCTCATGGTGTCTGGACTATTGGTGTGTTTGTCTAACGGAATACTCGGAGGATATTTTTACTTAAGAGAAATTGAGGGAGGTCTTGGGAATGGGACAGTAATTGGATTTGACCAACACGTTGATGTAGTTTTCATGGGTACTAGAATTGATTGGTTACCTTTGACATGTTTAATTTTATTCATGAGCGGCTATGTGGTCGGCTTCGGAATAATCCCTTGGTTTTTTATTGCTGAGATTTTACCGGCTGATGTCCGAAGTTTAGCTTGTGCTATCGCGGTAGGATTTTGTCAACTGTGTACTTTCACCACGGTGAAAGTTTTCTTTGACATGATTGAATTGTTTAACACCTATGGGACGTTTTGGTTCTATGCAGGGAATGCATTTTTAGGTGTAGCCTTTGTTGCATTCTTTGTCCCTGAGACAGCCAATTTAAACTCGGGTGAGATTGAAGCTATTTTTGAGAGTTCTTTTCATTTGCATAACAAACAAGAACGTGAGGATATGGATGAAACGTCTGATTTATAAATGAGCATCAAATTGGCCGGCGATCACAAACGGCGACTAATCATCTGACTGTCAGTGTATTTTATAATTCTTTAAAATACTTATTTCGGATGTTGTTGTTACCGAGTCATGAGGACAAGGAAAGATTACAACTACAACTAAAGCATTTTGTATTTTAAGCGTGAATGAAAATGTTTGAAAAATAAATCTTACACAATAATAAATTAGCTGTTGTAAACTATGAGTCATTTGTTTATTCTATTCTGGGAGACCACGGAGAGAGATCTAATACTTTTTACAAAAATAAAATAAGTATTCATATACAATACGCAGCTCTTACTAAATAACTAAGGATCCATTTCAATAATATCAATTTCCTCAACTTTCACCGACGATGTCAAGATCTGGTTTTTATGACATATGGCGGCATGTCCCTCGAGACTTGCCAAATTAAAAAACTGTTGCCCACAATGATCACAACTCAGGGGTAATTGTTGAACTGAATGACTTGACAAATGTTCTTCTAGTTCTGCTGAACTTTCACACTGAAAATTACATTGGGAACAAAGTGAAAGTTGTGGCTTGATTGGATGAACTGTTTTGAGATGAATGTGGAGATCTTGCCCACTGTAAAAACAGGCCTGACAATGTTCACATTTGTAGTTGAACTTATTCGAATTTTGTCCCGTGTTTGTGATTACATTGTGTGATTGTCTGAGATGATTATATAAGGAACTCACAGACTGATATGAGACCTTACAAAATCCACATTTATGATGATGCTGATGAGATTTTGAATGTTTGGTAAGTTCACCTTTTGTAGTAAAAGCTGACGTGCATCCCTCCTCATTACATTTAAATGGTTTGATTCCAAGGTGAAACATTACGTGAGTTTTGAGTTGTGGTTGATAGAGGAATCTCCGGCTGCAAATATGACATTTATATGGTTCACGTTTTCTCGCCTCGCCTCTTAAATTTAGAAATGCTGCATCACTGGAGAAGTTTGGATCCATGTTTGGTCTTTTAAAATGTGCGGTATTCGTGTGATGAATGTATCTATCTAAATCGTCAAATATTTCATTGCAGTGAACACAAGTTAGTGATTCGTCTTGTTCAGGGTAATTATATCGAATTCTTGTTTCATTTTGATCGATGGAAGTCTCAGGTAGTCCGAGAATACTAATACTACTAGATTCTTCCTCTCCAACGGTTTCAGGTGGTGGACCTTCTTGAGTCAGAATGTCATCTCTCGAATAACTCTCTATTTCACCATTGGGCCATGTAGGTCTTTGGATTGTGTATGTTATCGCATTTGTGGATTCAACTTGCTGGTAATCAGAGGAAACTAGTTCAGTGGAATTAGATGATGAGGTTTCCATTTGAATTAAATTGCTCCCAAATGTTTCACAATGTGTTGTCCGTTCTGGCTCAGGTTCTATCCGGATTGAGTTATTTTGAAACTCTGTTTGA
>JAQIXO010001537.1:0-12055 GCA_034700305.1 Protaphorura armata | reverse complement strand
TGGACTTATAAGTCCTGGCTCCTGTACCAAATCGATGTTGTCTATTTTCATCTTCAAGTAGAAATACATTGCGATTCTTGGCCATGCCTTAATTGCATTTTGGCGAATACCAATTATTGCGTGTACATTCGTCACTAACGGTCTAGCTATTTCAATTTCAACTGATGAAAATTAGACATACCAACTTGGATTGATTTGAATCTGAAAATTGGTTTACCGTTTCGCAAGATTGTGATTGCTGCGACGATTTGGGCAAACTGAAGTTGATCCTGTAACTCATTGGGACACTTATCCTTATTACGGACCCTTCCGTTAGCAGTCACCAGATCAACATATTTTAACTCCTGTTTAACGAGTTTATTCAAACTCTCAATGTTCTCAGGAATCATAATATCTCCTGTGTCATCATCATGGAAGGTCCAGTTTTTATAGCAAGCCCGAATCAATTTGTAATCCTTAGCCATGGGTCCAAAAGAATTCCCTTCGTGGTATGGATTCAGGGTCGTTGCCAACCAGCGCCACTAATTACACAACAGACAGATTCTTTTAGTTCGCTTACGTAAACCGTATATTGGACTAACCTTATCACCATATATAGGTCTTACCTCAAATTTCTTCACTTCTTCAGTTGTTTTTAAATAATGATTCAGAGCAGAGACGAAGTGCCCGGAACCATCACATAAGTGAACACTACGGAAAGTTGCCTTTGCGCCACCATGTGAGCGCGCCGGAGACTCTGGTATCACTTGGTTCGTCGTCAAACACTCCATCATTTTACACCAAGCCTGGACAAACGTCTTTTCTTAAAGGATTTTTATTTTTGATAGATTTTTAAAACAGTTCCATTACGTACCTCCGAAGCATCTATCCCGAAATATAGGCGAAGGTACGGAACCACTAATTTTGTCGGGCTCATGATCTTCGTATGTGCTTTCCATTGCTGGGAATCTTCATTGTTGACTATTTCCCTAAGCTCGGACAATCTTTTCTTGATACCGCCGAGTTCGACAATCTAAAAGCGGAAATGAGGACGATTATCGCTGTGCCTAAGCGGCCATGAAGCCATTTTCATATAAGAACCCAGATCGAGTAGTAAAGGAGATACGTAAAAAAAAATTGCATTCAGATTTCTATTTTCTACTGAAACATCAAGAAAAATGAGTAATGTCTCACTACTTCGCTGGATTGACACACCTTGAACTTTACTTACGAATTGTGGTTCCGACATGCCATAACTTAATAAATATTGTACAGCAGATTTTACTACCTCCCAGTCCGGCTCGGTAAAGAAACATGCCACGAAGTCATCAACTTTCTTCTGATCTCTTAAGAATCTTTTCACCTCGACAAAACTGGAGTTTGATATTTCTCCTCCATTTTCACGAATGAAGTGAAATTGGTCACCGTCTGCCATTGTACGGTTTCTGAAAAACAAATTGCCCGCACCCTGTTGAAGCTTTTTGCTCGAAGCTCAAAAAATGTCACTTTTAATGGTTTGATATAATTTTAAAGCCTTACCTTCCAAAAACTTCAAAAATCGTTAGTGTACCACGCCAAGGTTTCTAAATATTGATTGAGTACGAGAGCAAGAGCCAAACTATGAGATGAGAAAGGAGGTGAAATTTCTATGTATCTCGTAGGCAAAACTTAAAGTTTGCACTGATCCTTTCATTAAGTGGATGAAAAGAAACCTTCACCAGTCAAGATTGTATGGCAGAATAGTTAAAAAAAACATTCACGGATATTTTCAGTTCAGAAATCAGAAGTAAATGGTTTTGAATCGTTTCACAGAATTACGGCGAGTCAAATTTTTGCCAAAAAAGCAATTTGGTTCTATTGATTGTTCTCAATTTTTTAGAGTGTAATATAATGTGTGTATAATCGACGGAATAATATCACGTATACTTCAATATAGTCTTTTAGAGATTTATTAAAATCTTTTCACAGAATTTCGTGTTCAACGATTGTCAAACAATCAAATGTTCCAAAATTTTCATGCGTTTTACCCAAAAGTTACATTCGGAAGCTTAATTTCGAGGTGCGATGCTTCACTTTGCATAGCTGAAGGTAAACAAATTAGCATTTTGTATATGCCATTTTATTAGTCGTCCCTAGTTACTGAATGTAAAGTAGAACTTCTGAGTATTGAGAACTATGTGAACTTGCAGTTGTTAAAGGAATTGTAGCACTTATATTAACGATTGATTTAAATGTTCGATTACTACGAAATGTGCTCATGAAGCATGTGCGAACAATTCCATTTGTTTCAAGCAAACGATGTTTCAGGGTACATTGCTTAGTCTGATTTTTTTGGAAAATGCTTGCGGCGAGGGTCATGTTCGGGTCACTATAGAAACGTGAGATCAGTATTTTTAAATGGTAAACAAAGTGTCACTACTGAAGATATTTTGTTGTGAGTTTTATTTCCCTTCGATCTCTCGTAGAGGGCGGACCTCCTACAAATTCACTGGCATAATTTCGATCATTAATATATACCCTAAGCCATTTTGCTTCGACCCCATAATACCTCCCGTGACCTCACTCCAACAAATCTGGATGGTGTTTACATCCGAACCCGCTGAGTCAAAGGCCAACATTCGTGGACCATCGATATCGCCACGGTAAAAAAAACTCAACCACCGAACAATTATTGGAATCTCGGAGTAAATTCAGGACTTTATACAACATCATCACTTAAGGTAAGGGGAGAGGATTTGCTCTTTTTAATTTAGTCCTTAGTAAAAGTATCAGCCAAGCTCCTCGCCTCCTAATTAGTCAATGGTAGTAGGCCCCCCGGTATTGGTCTACCGGGGAGCGGTGGACATGCCAATCCGGAAAGTTGAAAGCCGTGGCGATCCTAGACATAATACTGTTCGGTTGGACACTGTACCATTGATTAATCTGTGGGAGAGGGTTTTTGGAATGGATACATTTTAATTTTTTTATTTTGTTGTAGACAAATTCTCTCCCCCCTATTTTTTGTTCCAGGTGCCGGAGGGAATTATTCAGATGAGGAGAAGATCCTTCAACCCGAAATCGTCCATCGCTGGAACCACTGCACTGGATTGACAACGTCATTAATTTACCACCATCGATATTTGGCCGCGGAAACCACTCTTCTTCCAACTGCAACCATCTGTGATGTAGATGAGGATTCCCGCAGCTCCAAATCATCACCGTCATCTTCAGCACAACCAGCTCGTAGACAGAGAAATCACCAATTTATTAATGATCACTGCCATTCAACAACGGCAGACTTGCGACTCTGTATATAAATTACAATTTTACTCTGAGAGTACTTCACAATTTGTATACCTTCTTCCAAATATTTAACCAATGAGATTAATAAATGGATTACATGTTCTTCGCTCGAACGCTATTCTCGCACCTGATTCAATTAGTCGGCATAAACTTGAACTGAATATTCTAGCGAGATCATGAAATGTGAGTATTATAAAAGTATTAAAAATGAAAGTTTCGATATAAATGCACGGCTAGTAGAAGTGAAAATGGTTCTAGGGTCTTCGCATACATACAAATCCTGGCCTCGGTGTACTTAAGGGAGTGGTTACCCCAGTTCGAACGAATTACGTCACCTTCTGTAGTTAGTTGGGGAAGAGTAAATGAACAAAATGCTATGCGTTTTATACTGAAAGTGTCTACTCAAGCACATCAAGTGGACATTTATTAAAAGTGAAGCCAAGTCGAGTAGAACCGTAATTTACATTTGTCAATATGTGTTACTTATCCGGCAAAAATATCATGTAGACGTTGCAATAGACGATACTACACACACAAAAATTGTAAAGACAAAATATTGTGACAGTAGAGAATATCGCTTAAAATCCGTTTCTTTGAGTTTAAAATAAGTTGAAACAAGAAAAAAAAATAAAGTTTACGCAGCGACATTGCCGGATTCCTGTCCAGAGTTTATTCCGTAGCGATGATGCGATCCGACATCACACCATCTTCAATAATCACCTTCATAATCACACGTTTCTTTCCAGTACATGAGCTAGCAACGCCTTCACGAATGAGCTTTTGACACATTTCACAGCTTTGGATATTGTGACCTCCCCCACCGCCTCCTCGTCGACGGGCGAAAGCCTGACCAGCGGTCTGTTTTAATTAATAATTCCAAGAATAATTATAAAGATTTTGAAAAATTCAGGATGGAATTACTTGTCGCCCGAACCTGGGCATTTTGCTATCTTTTAACTGAAAATTGGATCGTTCAAATATACCTCTGTGCGGGTTCCAAGTTTAGCGCCAGGATTATTGCATTTGGTACATCGTTGAGTGTATTCTTTCTTCATACTGACCTCTTCCCATTCAATTCCACAATCCCTGTTTTGACAAGCGATCCAGTATTGACGGCCGAACTAAAGTAAGAATAAATATACTACAAATGAATTTCTTGACTCTTCCTGTAACCCGCAGTGTTCAAAGGCCTGCACAACGTTAGTTTGTGCTTAAGTACCCTTAATATGGCGGATTAAGTTGGGGAAAGTCTATATACTACATGTACTTACTCTCAATTGAGCTCCACCCGAAGTAACCAAGGATCCACAAAAATCACACTCCTGTTCGGGACTGACATTTTCTGGATCATGTGGGAAAATCCATGTGTTATCACATCCGCTCTTTCTGCACCGAAAATCCTCCACCCATATCATCTAGAAGTTTAGAATTTATGAAATAACTGTTACAAATTGGGTGGGCGGCTAGTATTTACTGAGTACATACCCCTTCCACCGTTTTTGTCACTTTGGCTTTAAGATCACAATACTCACAATACAAGCCGGACAGAGCGGTCCATCCATGAGCAGAATTCCAAGTTTTCTTGCACCCTTCGTTTTCGCATTGGTACACTGTTAAAACCTTCCGATAATCCTTAACATTACTTCCGGGACCATTTCTCTTAGACTGTCTTTTCTTCGATTTAGCTGAATCGGCTTTAACGGTGGTTCCAGTTGCTGTAGTTTCAGTAGACTGCTTTTCCTTCTGATCTCTCTTCGTGTTCAGTCTGCCAGCGCTTTGAGCATTTTGAGCAGCCATATTGGCCCTCGGATTTCCTTCAATTGCCGCACGGACGACGGTCGGTCCAGAATTTCCACTTGCTGTTGCAGCTGCCACAGCTTTCTCTTGGAGCTTACGTTTACGTCGTGCGTTCTTCGCCTTGTTTCTTTGTCTTTTTTCTGAAAAATTGTGCACAATAATACAGATTTCTAAGGATACATAGTTCAACAATTCACCTAAATTGAGTCGGTTCGGTGTAGTCGGAGTTCAGAATTCGGCATTTGGTATTCCAAAGAATATGACGGTGTGTTCGTGTTGGTCAAAAAATTAGAGGAAGAGGCAATATTTTTGTCAGTCAACACTGGCACGATGCATTTCATTTCATTTCTCAAATAATTATTCATGACCTTTAAGGATTGTCTTGAAAGAATTGGTTCCGCCATTTGTCTAATTTCTGTACTTTTTTCGTTTTAATTTGTTCATATTTTCCAGCCATTCATTTTCGCTTCCAGTCAAGCTCTAAATATTGTAAACTTACTGTCTTCTGTTGAGTTGTTCAAGTTCACGTTCTCCAATGCGTTTGTTAAGGCTTGGATTCCGTCACCACGTTGACCTCCACCTCCAACATGATCGACCGCACGGCAGTCCATCATTCGATCGAATAGAAATTAGCAGCTAATCCGGGCTTTAATCCAAATCCGTAAAAGGGGACAAAGAACAACAAAAAATATTATAATCAATAACGTTTTTATGTTAGAAGGAAAATCTCGAAGTTTATGCACTAAACACTTTAATGTTGAAAAATTGAAAGCTCACAATATTGTTTAAGACTTACTTGTCAATAAATACGCTGACTATTTTTCCCTGGAGTCGATGTGGATCACTCTGTACTCTGAAACTGACTAAACAATTGTCTATCAAAACTTTCAAAACTAATCTGTTTTCTCTAGTCGGTTCAGTGCCTTGGCCGATACCAGCGATTTGGGTGGTCGTGGTCAAGTTTGAGGTACGTCTATGAACGTACGTATGAAAGATAACGAATTATGCTGGAATCATATGACGGTTCTGGATGCTACAGGCCTATGAGTCATTTCTGGAATTGCATGAGCATTTGTATACATGCAAATCAAGCATCATTATATGCACAAACAAACATCACATACCACATACAAACACGACAAAAAAGGTCGGTATATATGAGACCTGACCACAAGGAATTTGCATTCCACTCACATGCCAAAATCCAGTCGCTTGAACTTAAAACGTTTCGTGCTGTTAATATTTACAAACTAGACATTTTCGTATCACTTGAACTCAGACAGCGATAAAGTTAGAACGTTCGGAGTAAATAATTTCAAGTGTGTCGTAGTCATATGAGTAAATGAGTATCAAAGGAAGATTAACTTGTACAATATATAATACAAATATTTCGTGATTTCTCATTAACAAAACAACATTTGCGTTTATGGGATTTGCAGTAAAATAACGCCTGAAAGGACTGATTTGTGGTATTGAACTGAATCCTTAAAAATAACTCAGAAATGTTGATTCAATGTGACATTTGTGGTTTGTCTACATTCTGCAACACCATTCAACCGGAATCTTGCATGCAATTAAATAATTGTGAGGTGGAGGTGTTGAATGCTGAGTCGTCCGAATTCTTATTGTCATGCCACGAATATCCCTTATTAAAATGCACTCAAAGATTCACATTGTAAAGTACAACGTAAAATCTATAAAACATTTTAGCGTGAATGCATGTTTGCATTCTTCGTTTATATTCAGAGTTTCAAGTTCATGAGGAAGGACGACAAGGTCGAACAACAAAGAAAAACTCAAACCACGGTGCGCTCATTTGCACTTTACTGTGTATAAAATAATAAATTGCATAATATTTGATGTAGTTTCTGTGCATGGCCTTCGAGGTCAACCAACATGCAATAAATTGGTTTTCTATATACTATGTGAAAATATCAATAAAATGTCATCAACCAAATTCCACATGTTACAGGACATATAATGCTGACCCACCGAACAAACCTTTACTGAATAATTTAGTAAAAACACGGAATGGCATGACATGGCAATAAAGCAGGGAATACTATTCAGCACCAGCACTCATATTCAAAATGAAATGCTCATCTTAATTTTTACTATTTTTTAAGTTCCACTTTGTTAAATGAAGTCGACGATTTTGGAAACTCTTGTTGCTTGTGAATTCTGATCAAGAGATGTCCCACAGACAATTTTATTGATTTGATAAGTTTGGGCATCCCGAAATATGCAAACAAAATTAAACTACTCTAAATGATCTTATTGAATTTTTGGGAATATAGCTGATCTAAAAATAAATTGTTGTTTAAAAGAGTCAGTTTGAAATAAAAGCATTTACATAAAAATTGTATTTATTCCTAATGTGCAATTTGGCTGCCAAGATAGTCAAGAACTAACGGAATCAAGAGTTCTTCGAAATCAAAGGAAAGCTTTCACTCTTCTAATTCTCTCGTTTACCAATGTCAAGCACATTAACCCTCTTCAACTTTGCTCATCACAAATGTACTTGTACTTGTAGCGATAAATGCATTATGAACAAACGCTTTTCAATTTTCAAATGTTCTGTCGTCACTGTCGTGTACTCTCTTGAATATTTTCAAGTAATGGTTCTGATATGAAGACATGCGAAATAAAAATGACTGCCCTAAATGACTAACCCTTTTTACGAACAACCTATTTATCAAAATCTGGGTAATTTTCAAAAAAGCAAGAACAATTTGGATAAAAAAGTGTTCCGAATTCCATTGAATGAAACACAATTATTGTATGTTACAATTAATTTCAAAATTCTTTGTACTTTTGTATCAAAAACACAAGCAATGTGTCTTGAACCGCAACGTGCTTATTCTCACTACTCGGCGGCACCAAAAACCGATACCGATACCTATTACTCATGGAATTACCCAATTACCGTTTCAAGGCTGGCAAGTAAAGTATCGAATCGACTGGTTTTTTGATACTCAATACCGAAGCTTACGCTCATATTAAAACACCCGCCTTTTGTAACTCATTTCATAACATAGAAATTAATGTGGGTTCAAAAATTTCTGACATCTGAGTGCGCCAAAATTTGATCTTGTCTTCAGTTTACAAACATTGGCATTCACGGAATTAATTTTGTACGTCTTCCATCAAATGAGTAGTGGTGATTCCAGTGTCCAGTCAATTTTTTTTGTCCACAATCGTCATTGGTCATTTAGCGGTGAATCAGTGTCGGACAGAATTGACCAATTTTCCTCGGAGGCGGACTGACTGGAACTGGACAGTGTGTTGTTGTTGTTGCTGTTGTTGGCCTGACGTTGTTGTTGACAGTTGACGGTCCTCGTCACAAATCACAAATAAAACAACTCAGGCATGTTGACCACAAAAACAAGTAGCAAGGACTGAGCAGTGATTCTGAATCACTAATTAAGATCGACTGTCACTTTTAAGATTTGGACATTCATTGGAATTCTGGAACAGGACGTAGCAGGGTAGAGTTGAGACAACATTGACCTTCACCGTGACCTTGTGGGCATTCAATTTCAGTGGTATGTTAATTATTAATTAGTATTTAAATTTTTATAAAGAACTAAACATGGATTGGCATTCGTCGTAAAGGTGGCATGTATGATGTGGTCAAAGATCACCGCGTACTTTTAGCTTTACCGCTGAGATTTGGTTTATTTGGCTTTGGAAAACGAAAGCACACATTTTCAAGCCAGCGCTAGACATTGTCCGTCCCAGAAAACCGACGCCTCTGCTCTGCACGTATTGTACATAATATTCCTGGACATCCTGACCATATTTTCATTCCAGTCGAGTTCGACTCCGAGTCTAGATTTTCATTTCACGTAGTCTGCAGGTTGTGCTGTGTGGTTTACATATAGATATTGAGGAATACATGCATAATACAAACAAGAAAAATCTCCAATTGGAAATTCTATGCATAATTTCAACCTGGATTGTTGAATGTTGTGAGACAGAACAGCGAAAGCGGTAGTCGATGTAGTGCATATGCTAATGATAGTCAATCGTGAGCCTTATGTTAGCATTTACTTTTGATATCGGATTGATTGATGTCGGCTTTTGTCTTTACATACATTTCTTTGCTCTGGGTTCAATCATAAATGTAATGTGTTTGAAAAATCCATTCGCTATAAATAAAGGAAATGCTGAATTATTTTTCCGAAGTACTTAGTGCTTCACTCTTGAATCATTTTAATTTCGGTACTTGACATCTTGACGTCGGTTGCGTAATGAAGTTATATTTCTTGAGACAACATAGGTACGTTAACATAAAACAACTGAACCGCCATCGTGTATCACATCTTCATTTTACAGGGAACGTGGAATTTTTATATTTTCTCGATTCTTAGGGTCATTCCTTACTTGAAATTAATCTTGTCGGGAGAATTGTTTTCTGCATATTAGTTCATAGATAACGCGTTTAAGATTCTTGTAATATTGCAACTTCAAAAAGTTTGCGTTTATTGGATCATGGATCCTTTGCTGATTTTTGTCTGCTATTCTTGTTTTCAGAACTCATTACTTCCGGAATTCTATATTGCAAAAACCTAATCGAGTCATCACAAAATATTCCAGTTTTACGACCTGAGAAGTGGAACTCATCAATTGAATAACCAAATATCGTATTAAGCATTATGGACGGTGGAGGAGATTGCCCAGCACCACCTTCTGTCGAATTAATATTAAAGGACTATGAGTCACATTTTAACTGGATCACGGCTTACCCACTGTCAAATGATCAGCTCATCAGACTTCGTCAAAAAGTTGATTTATGGAAAGAAGAAATGCGCGAGATTGAAGTTCCTTTTTACTCAACATTTACCAACTATTTACAACAACTTGTGTTGGACTTCATTCTTGGAAGGGACACTCAAAATTCATTAGATGCCTTAGAAAGTACATTAGCAGCTTTCCCTGAGGATTTGGCAAGAGAACAGTTCAAGGCTTATTCATATCTAGTCATGGTTGAAAAGTTGAACATCATAAGACGGAGTAGGGATGTGACTGGATCATACAAACTGTTTCAGGCAATCAAAAAGATTGACTTCACGGATCGGAAGACAAAAGCTACTCTCATGGCGGTAAAATCAGTTTTCTTTGGACTTTTGGGGGATGTTGACGAGAAATTGAAACATGCGCGACTGGTAAGTTTATAAACTAAATATTTACTTCTATTAAAGTTAAGCGAAACTTCAGAGTGCATCGAATGTGACCAATCAGGCTAGCCCTAGCCGAAGTGATGCGGTGGTCTCAAGAACCGGTTCTGTCTGAAAGTTTGAATCGAACCAATCGAACGTGAATAAGTATTATAGACATTTTATTTGATTCTTCAGGTGGTGGAGTTGGACCCGGATAGTACTGATTGGTTCAGGCTGTTGTACTACACTCTGCGTCGTGTGAGGCGTGAGAGAGATTTTATATCAAGTCCGACTGATGAAGAAGTTGACGCTTGCCAGAAGGCGTACGAATTGGGTCCAAACATATCAACATCTTTTGCGAGCATGGCCGAACTCTATCATGATACACTCAAAGCGTTTCACCACTCAGACCAAACGAACAAGATTATGACTGAGAAGGGTGTTGTTGAAATGTCACGCCAAATGCTTTGTTTCGTCAGGTAAGCATTCAATCTGAATTTACTGTATCTCAAAGTTGCTGAGTTTTGATGTTATTGGGGCCTGGGGCCTACTTTCACTGTGAAACATGTTTCCACAAATGTTAAATATTTTTTTTGAATTATGAAGGAAATCGAGGGATCTAAATCCAAATAGTATTGGAGCGAACATAAGATTAGCCGAGATGTTAGCTAGTCGAAGCATCAGCAAAGACTGTCAAGATATGGTTGCAAGTGAAGAGCAGTATGACTTTTGTCTGAAGCAATGGCCAGGAAGTTCACACGTTTTGCACAAAGTTGGAAAATTTCATTTTGGATTTGTAAGTTGAAAATAAAAATTGAATTATGAGTATAACGATTGTTGTTTCTTATCAATTTGAATAATTACTTTCAGAAAAGAGACACAGAGAAAGGACTTAATTTCTATAAGCAAGGATTAGAAGCAGATTCAGATAATTATCCATGTTTGATGGATTATCTACGAGCACTTTACAAACTGAACTTTGAAGATTGTGAAAGTAATTCCAAGGACGCGCAAAAGCTTTATGAGAACTTTGTTGAAATAATTGACTCTAAAATTCCGTTATTTCACATCAAGAAAGTGTATGGGGCAAGACTTAAGTGTGCGAAAGCTGCTTTGTTTTGGAAATTGGGACGAGAGGATGAAGCCATTGGTTTGTGGTTGGATGCCTTAAATCAAGATCCGAATATAGTCGAGGATGATATTCTCAAGGTTATGAGGTGTCACTCTGTGTACAGAGACATGTTAAAACTTGATGACTTTAAAGTTATCCTGGAGAAATTGAACCTGAAAAATAAAGAGCAAGTGGAAGAAGTTGAAAATCAGCTTTTACAATCATTTATCGACGTCCTTAAAAAAGATATGGAAGATTGGGAATCGTTTCTAAGAAAAAGAGGCAACAATCAAAATTGGAGGCAAAATGGGTCTAATCACAAGAATGGAACGGATCGACATTACCTGAAACGTCAACTGCGCTATTTGTCTGAGTCTGATATGGTGGATGACTGGCGTTCTCAGTGCAATAGTTCATGGTCTGACTGTTCCAGTGTATTTTCCGTATCCACCCGCGCCACCAATTCTAGTTATTCTGGGTACGCAAGCAGTCATGGCAGTTGGAGTGACAGTCGACAAAGTCAGAAAGAAGAGGTCGTTTTATCTACTAATCCAAATCGTTGGATACCACCCAGCCGGAGTCGTCGAGGGGATTCTACGAGTGAATGTGTGGACGGATTTGTTACGTCGAGTCTACAAGGATCACGTGAGAAATCTGGTAGCAATTGGAGTATTTCCACTAATGCGACATACGCTAGTACCAACGCATCGTCCATAGGATCATC
>JAQIXO010001536.1:0-12061 GCA_034700305.1 Protaphorura armata | reverse complement strand
GGTGCCTCCCTAACAAAAGAAGTTTTCTAGAATAAATTAAACCCCGTCCTAACTGCTGTCTTAGAATAGATTGGTGCAGGCAGTCCTTAGCGTTTCGCTACGGTAATACCAGACTCAGTCTGGTACGGGTTTATCTAGTTTGTTCATAATTGCATTCGGATAAACAGTGTAAAACCTTCTCTTTGTGAAATCACCCTTTTAGTTATTTGTGTCTGATGATTTTCTTTTTTTCGTTTGAATATTCATCGTGGTTCTCAATAATATTACTGTAAAATTAGTTATCGTTTATTTATATTAGATAGAGGATGTAATTTTTGACATGAAAATATCACACTGCTCGGATGCCACGTTAGTAATAGCTGGCGTTTCTTTAATTATCCACTTCTAATTTGTTAGTTTGACAAGCTGCCTGTTTTCCTGTATCTGATATGTACATGTTTTAATGAAATGTAAAATGTGCGCACAGCTAGTATATTTTCATATTGTTGATAGTGTTATAGTATACTATCCTAGTTAATTCTGTTTTGTAAGGTCACACTTTTATGACCCACAGTTGTGTGTATTGAACTCAAATCGAATGCCAAATCAGTTATAGATTACAGCACATTTGCACGAATAAAGAAATTATCACAATGAAAATAACACCATTTTAAAATGCTACTGATGAATCATCTTTTGCTCATGTTGCAAAACTGGAATGCCTATGTCACTGGAATTGATTATATTACCACATAAAGTTGAGGCTGACAATTTTACTAGGGCTATAAATCAGAACTCGAACATCACAGAAATGAAACAATTCATTCCCACAGTACAATTAAATTATAAGAAACTGTATATGGGTGGAATACGCTAACAAGGAAAAAACTGAAGACGATGCTTCGTATGGTTTGTTTATTGCACCGTAGTACGTTACGTATTGGCTTGATTAAAAATTCGTAGTGCTTTTTGTAGTAAAAGCTATTCTGGTTTTCTAATCAGATCATTTCCTTCGGTTTATGGTACCACGGATTTCTGGTATTCTGACGTGAATGTGACTTGTGCATTAATTGTATATTATAAAATTAATGCAAGGGAATAAAAATGTACACTGTAAGGAATGTAATTTTATAACATGTCATTAATTACATTATTCGTTAATTTTGGTCCAACATAATTAAGTTTTGTCTCTTTTTTGAGTTCCAACCAGGCGGTTCGTAATACATATATTCTCTCAGGTTTAGGAATCTAAACTTTCAAATCAAAGAATTAGAGTTATTTGACTACTACTCCGTACTTCCAAACAAGAGACAAGAGATGTTGATTCTCATGCAAATAATTTTTATCCAAATGGCATTTTCTTTATTAAGTTCTGCCATTATTTGGAGTAGAGATTTAGATAATAACCGCGATAGGGACTTTAACGAGTTGGATCATTATACAGTGACAGAGCTGAACAAAATTGAATCGGTAAAATAAATAAATTACACTCAAGGCATTTTCGAATAATCAAAAAATTCACAATGCGTGCTAATTTTATTTCCTACAGCTTCGGGTGAATATGAAAGACGTGCTATTGAAGGAATATGAAAGATCAGATGATTTTCTCATTCGGTGGCTTCAAGGTTAACTATAAATTCAATTAATTAACTAATTGTTTAATTTCTATGTGTGTTTGTGTATGAAGTACAGTTTATTTATTTTGTCGTAGATGCTAATATGGATCTGAAAACTGCGAGTCAAAATTTGAGGAACGTAAGTGTGAAATTATAATTTTGTGAATTGCCAACTTCTACATACATATGTCACAAAATTCTGAAATATGTGACCAGTTTTTAATGAAACGATGTTTAAATTTGAAAGGCTATGAATTGTAGGCAAGATAATCAAATGGACGCCATTTTGAATAAAACATTCACTACAAAAAACAATAAACTGAAACTGACACAACCTTGTCATGTGGAAGGAGTAGACAAAACAGGTGGTCCAAGTGAGTCAAAAATAATAAGGATTTGAAATTATTTTTATTAAACATGCTGGTTTTACTTTTTCTGATTTCAGTTATCATTTATAAATTGAAAGGGTTTGATCTCCGGAATAATATCGCAAGTGGTTATTATGAGAAATCACTCTCTCAATTAATACAGTGCGTTGAACACTACGTTCACAAGTCTATCAGTGGGGGTCCTAAGAGTGAGCAAATTCGTGTGACAGCTGGGATTGCAATATGGGATCTACAGGGATTTTCTTTAAAGCAACATGGTTGCCTGAAATGTCAGTAGTAACCAATCAATTAATTGTAACCTATGGATGAGAATGGTAATTAACTGATATGGTTATTTACTACATGCAGGTGTCGATTTATATAGAGAAGTCACTCTTAATGTAAATAAGATGTATCCACGCAATTCCAAATTCATGGTGTTCATAAACGGTAATTGTCTTGAGTATAAAATATACGGTAATAACGGTAATTACACGGACGCGAATTTACTTCGTTACTCAGAGATTAGAAAATCAGGCAGATTACTCCTGACGTTTCGCTGTGATTCTAGACGACGCCGCGCACAATATTTCCTCTGCACTAGGAAAATTATTATTTGTTTTCCAATGTAAACGTTCTTGTCTCACTCACATTGCATATTTCTGACGGCGAATGTCAACAATTGTGTATATATTTTTCATACTACACGTTAATCCACTTACTTTTTTTTATTTGATTGGCAGCTTCTCCATTTGCGAGAAAAGTGGTTGAAATGGTAAAGCCTTTCTTGCCTCCATTCTTCTTCTCTTGCGCTATATATCAAAAGATCAACTGCCTCCAGAATATGGTGGGACAAAACAAATATTGCCAAAGGGGTTCAATTTAAATTCATTAGATTGATTAGATTAGTAATGTACGGAATATTTTGATGTGTATATTTGAGACTGTTCAAAGTGTGTAATGAGCAAATCCCATTTATATACAACATATAATTCATAAATTAGGCGTTACTGACAATTGGCCATATTAATGTGTGTAACTGATAAAAATCTCTCTGATATGAACAGCTGAGAAAGAAGAACGAATGGACCCACCATTCCTACTGACCCAGACAAACCTACTGACACAGACACGGCCCATTAGAAATATTAACAAAAATCGTGTTGAAACCGCGTGGCTCTTGTGAATTAAAAAGTCCGAAATGATTAGGATTTTCTGGAAGATCCAAAAAAGTTGTTCAGAAGATCATGGGCTATACTACGTATTGAAAACTCCCGCAATTGTAATGGAAAGCCATTTGTTGCGCCTATTATGTGGTATCAATTATATACTCTGAGGCGTTACAATTACAATTATTTGCTATAATTACAACATATATTATTGCGAAGAATCGGCAGAAAGCCCAGTACAGATGTGCGTTGTAAAAGTTTTTTCTACCATACCCTTTTTACACATGCACATTTTTAGACAGTTGCATAATTTTTATAACACTATCTTGAGTTCTCACAATAAAGTGTTATAAGAGCAGAATTAGCTCTCGTAATAACATCGCAACCGTAGTCGCGATCATAAAAACTATGATATTTGATAGTTACTTCGAGCGTGTAGTATGCTAGATCAGTATTTCTCATCCAGAAATATAGTCCTAATGTAGTGAAATCATGAAATTAGAAATGGAATGGAAGACTTGGACCATTATACGTGAATTGAGCTGCACAAAATTGAATCGGTATTATAATGAATGCGTAGAATTATAATTATTCTAAGGATTAATTTCGTTGATCTCGCCATGTATATGAACACTGCAACGTCCAGCCTGTAGATGTTATCAATTTGTGAAATTCTCACAGTAAAACAAACTCTTAAAAGGTGTTAGTGAAATAAATTAACAGATTGCTGATGAATTTGTCTGAGTTTTATGCATGACCCTGTGCTAACTAGTATTTTACTGACGTTAAACTTGTTTGTAAAACTAAAGCCGCATTCCCCTTGGTTTACGGTACCATGTACTTTTGACTTTTGTATAGTTTTCACATACGTCAGCATGTTTTTGTTATAAAACTAATGCACGGTAAATGACACATTGAAAGGAAGGCAAGTTTGTAGCAAGTCATTAATTGTATTTGTCGTTTATAATAGTTAAGTTTTCTTTCTTCTGTGAGTACAAAGTTAATTGAATTTGTAATACAGATTTTCCATCAGTACAGGGATTTTAAACTTTCAAATAATACCAATAAAATTGTTTGTCTACTTCCAAAATTAAAATTAAGAGACGAAAGATGTGGATTCTCATTCAACTAATTTTGTGCCCCATGGCAATATCTTTATTAAGTACTTCCATTTGGACAGGTGTGAATTATAACAGTGATGGTGACGCAGAAGAGATTGATCATTATACATATACAATGGCAGAGCTAAACAAAATTGAGTCGGTAAAATAAATACATTACATACACCGATGGACTTACGAATAATTCTTCTCAAACATTCTTGAATAACTTTCAGTCTCTCAATTTTGTATCGCACAGTTTCGGATGATTCTGAAGGACGTACAATTGAAGGAATATGAAAAGTCGAACGATTTTCTCATTCGGTGGCTTCGAGGTTAATCATATTTTCAATTAGTTTACTAATTAATTAATTTGTACATAGTCCAATGTATTCAAATTGTCGTAGAGGCTAACATGGACCTCAAATCCGCGAACCGGAGTCTGAGGCACGTAAGTATTTCTTTAAAATGAGATTATTGGAAATTCCCTGTAGAATTTGAATAACGGCAGTCTGAAAATATTTGAAAATATTTTCTAATTAATAAAAGGCACTGAAATGGAGGGAAGACAATCAAATGGACACCATTTTGAATAAAACATTTCCAATCAAGAATCTTCCACGTCCTTGTATCATAGAAGGGGTTGATAAAAGGGGTGGTCCAGGTCAGTCCAAAGTTCAAGCAAAATTATGCAAACCTTCTTCTGATTCTTCACGTTTTTATTGTAATATGTAATATGTTGGTTCTTCTGATTTCAGTCATCAGTTATAAATTCAAGGCATTTGACGTCCGGAATATTCTTGCCAATGGTTATATTGAGAATACAGTCTCTCAATTAAATCAATGTTTAGAGAGCTATTTTCAGAATTCAATTACTGGTGGACCCAAGAGTGAACAAATTCGGATTACACCCGGGATTGCGATTGTTGATGCAGAGGGAAGTTCTATGAAACAACATGGTTGCCTAACATGTCAGTATATAACACCGCACACAGCATTATACATGAAGTTTTAACATAAACTCGTTTAATTAACGGTAACTGTCATTACACCCAGGTGTCGATCTCTATAGACAAGTCTTAACCAACGCTGTTCAGTTTTACCCACGAATGAAGAGACTCATCGTCCTCATCAACGGTAATTGGACAGAGCCAGATTAGTTCATCACAAATATATTGAAATAACAATGGGATGAGACTGTAGGAGCAATTTTTTTAAAAATCCATTCCAATTTTTGATTTGATTAACAGCTCCACCATACGCCAGACGAGTAGTAGAAACGCTGAAGCCATTCTTCTCTAGTTATTCTGTAAGCACACTCCGAATTTTTGGAAATGACCGTGCGGAATGGACTCAATTTCTCCTGAGTGTTATACCGAAAGATCAGCTCCCTGTAGAATATGGTGGGGCTAAGGAAACTTTGATTTCTTGAAACGGCCCAAGTTTTGTAAATGTAATGCTGAAACAATTCAATTAGCATGGAATTATTACTTACAGCAAATAAATCCATTCATACAAGGTCATATTGTAAACCTGTATCAAGACTCTCCCGCGAAACATGCATTTTATTATGTACAATCAAGTTATACGTGTTTTGGTTCTGTTACGTTTTGTTGGCTGGACTGGAAATTTTAAGTTAACATTTGGCAGTGTTCACATCAGACAAGAAATACGAGACGTGATATATTTACTACGAATTTTACTGATGTTGCAAAACTCGAATGTCATGGAATTTGACTCTTATCTCTATAATTTACTATACTATGTATAAGTCGAGGAGACGAGACACATTTGTTTCCAGTACTGAAGTTCATATCCATAAGCAAGAAAATAAACTGTAGTTCAAGATTATTCAAACTTTTTAAGCATTCAGTAAGTTATTCTTATTTAACGTCGAGACAAGAAGAAGCCAGTCATGTGGAGTTTCATACAATTCTTTTTTGGGCCAATGGTGTTTTCATTAATAAATTTTTCATTTTCAACACATTTGAACGAAAACACCACCAGTGTCATTGAGGATTACGAAGTTTATACAGACGCCGAGCTGCGCAACATTAGAGTGGTAATTATGTACATTACATGCATTCTGTGTTACGCAAAATTATTTCTAAATGTAAATATTTTCAATATTTTTGAACTCGTATTTTCTTTTGTAGTTTCGGGAGTTAACGAGTGATGTGCTTGAGAAGGAATATGAACAATCTGATGATTTTCTCATACGATGGCTTCGAGGTACAAAAGTTTTTATTATTAAGACCTCTAAATTTTAACTTATTAAATTATCATTGCCCTAGGTTCTGGCATGGAGATCCCATCGGCGAACAAGACACTCAGGCAAGTATGTACGTTCGGGCTTTATGATTTTTAAATGATGCGGTAGACAGTAATACCCTTGATAATCTTCTAATTGTAAGCTGACATTTTAAAACGACGTTTTTGACATCTTCATTGTCATTTACATGGAACATTTATTATGGTCATGTTTTTTCAATTAACTCCAGAAACTGTGCATGCATCACATTAATTTTCTGTCTCTAATTATTGAAAGGCGCTGAAGTGGAGGGCAGACAACAATATGGACTCTATTTTAAATAAAACCTTCACTGTATTCAAGAAATATCAACGGCCATGCTTTGTTGACGGATTTGATATTAAGGGTGGTCCGAGTGAGTCACAACTATTCGAATTTACGAAAAACCAGTTACAACATAATCTTTTCTGTTTTTTTTTCAGTCGTCATTTATAAACTGCTGGGTGTTGATGTCAGGGACCTTCTTGCGAAGGGTTATCTTGATAGTTTAGTCCAAAAATCCGATCAATGTATGGAGCGCTATTTCCAGGAGTCAATCAGCGGTGGGCCCAAGAGCGAACAAATCCGTCTGACACCTGGGATAGGGATAATCGATGTTCAGGGACTTTCTATGAAGCAACATGGTTGCCCAAGATGTAATTAACCCATAATAATATTCTTACTTTTAACCAGGTTTTAAGATGAGTAATTAATCAAACCCATATTTAATTGTAGGTGTAGAGTTCTATATCAAAACTGCTGTTAATAGCATTCTTTATTACCCACAATCATCAAGATTAAATATCGTCATAAATGGTAAGTGCATTAAGAATTCTCTGTAAAGTTAATCAATTGTAATAACTCTTGCTACTTTTTTAATTCGTAGCTTCCAAATTCACAAAGGGAATCATTGAAATGATGAAACCGTACCTGACACCACATTCCAAGTCCAAGGATGTGCTTCAGGTTTTCGGTACTGACCGTGTGGAGTCGTCTAAATTTCTGTTGAGTGTTATATCGAAGGATCAGCTTCTTAAAGAGTATGGCGGAGTAAAACAAATGAGCGTCAATTGGTGATGTGATGTATAAATACTTGATGGACTAATGCAACTTTTTCATTTGTTTAACGAGTATTCTCAAAATGTAACCTACGTCTCATAATGAAGAAATTAAATGTGTAAATTTTATTTATTTTCATTCAAATAACTTGAGATTGCCTACACCAATTGATTCCACAGTGAAGATTGTGTCGTGTTCTCAAATATTTATCGAATATTCTACCTCGCTATATTTGACATTGTGTTGTGTTACTGCTTGTCTTGTTTTCACAAGTCCTAAAATAACATATCATTGACTAAAATTATTGTATAGCCAACACAATCAACGCCATTGCTTCAAAACAACCAAACAGTTTATAAAATTTAGAAAAAGTTCCAGGATTGATGAATGATTGATCACGTGGAGTCCGAAAGGTTGAATATTCAATTTTGGACAACAACGGATTCCTCTCTTTACCTGATGTGCGATTTGAATATTCATTTCATCACTACTGCGTAGTTGTCCTTTAGTAAGAAATCGGTCGGATTTTGTCTTCAAGTTTGCCATTGGGAGTAGAAATGTGAGCGCATGGATAACAGCGAAGGCGCTCGTCAATACAAAAAAGAGTCGGATTAATAAATGTGCTTTTGAATTCAGAGCCATGTGGAAAGACATCAACAGGAGGAGAAGTGCAATCGCTTCTGTGGCCAAAATCGTTACTGAAAATGTTGAATCTACCAATCTAAGCATGAGTTCTCCAGATTTATAAATTTGTTTCCAAGATTGAATTTTGCAGGAAGCGTCCCAAGTGACGGCGTGAACAGCATTTGCTACTGCAACGCAAATCATGCTCAATAGCATGTCTGTGGTAAAAACCAAAGAGCAACCAATCACCGCTACATATGCCTCGAATACACAAATCATTGATTTGATAAGTACGACGGTTTTCCAATAGGCGGGGTCATGGTCTAAATACGCTGGGAATGCGGAATATAAGAAAGATGGCAGCCTGGGGAACAAACAATAGAGACCACACACCAAGATTGGAACCCAGAATGCACCAACAGAATATACTGAGAATTGGAGCCAAAGTAATTTTCTGCGTCTGTCCAGAACCGTCTTCTCTTCCATTGGTCCGAATTCTAATTTGTCCACACAAAATGTCACATCGGAATTAATTAGCTGTGTATTTATCCAGTAGCATTGTTAAAAGTGTAACATTTTCGTAATTTTTCCTCGAATTTTGAAGCATATTCTGATTACTCACCTTTGACATGTTTTTCATAGCGTAACCATGCAGTGAGGGCTGTTGCAATTTCCTTCTCATAATAAAATTGATTTGCAAAAATAAAAAGAAACAAAGTGCTTCCCGACAACCAGTAACCCAATAATTCCCAACCAGGCTCAAAATTTTCTTGATAATAGATGAGAAGTAAAAGAAGGATGTGTTTGAAACAAAATGCCGTGTACATGATGAGATTAAAGATCATGTGGAATTTGGACCATCCGGATTTCTTGTCACAGATGATTTCACAGGTTTCTTCATTGAATGTGTAATACATATTTCCAGTTTTCCTCATAGCAAGAAAAATGAGCTTGTACAAGTTATTTGTACTTAAACTTTTAGATTCAAAATTGAAAAAATTGTTGGAATTCATGGCAGGGCTAAAAGATTGTACAGTTCGTGTTCGTATCGTGCGGAGTAGTGCCTTCGGAGACTATCAGGGAAGTTGTGCTGACAGTAAATCCAATTTTCTGAGAATTCGGAGTAAAATTGTGCCTAAAACTTTTGTTATCGATACGGAAGATTGACAATCACAAGTGGCCTTATTTTTGGAAATGTGTCTGTATTTTAACAATTTCAGATAAACTACTCTCGAGTTTCGAGAGTAATTACGCTCTTCTTATCACACCACTTTGCCGGTCAGTTTTATCAAGCATTATTAATAATTTGGCGAGAGTTATAATAGCTTTATCACTTCTACGATTCAACCGTCCCAATTATTTGCCTGAAAATTACTTTTCAAATAATCCGTGACCGTACATAATTGCCCATCTTTTTCGAATGAAACATTCAGTCGTTTCCGACGAACAGGTTATGTACTCGTTCAGACTTGCTTGAGAAATTGTGAGATTGTAATTGATTAGAACAACCACAAGTACAACGCACCGCTTATACATTAAGTAATTCTGAATTGCCCGGAAAATTGCGGGACGTTTATATTTAATCGGTATAAATGCCTGGCAAATTGTTGCAGTTTTTAGCTGCGAGAAATCACCTCTTGTGTTTCTGGGATGATGGAAGTGTAACCGCATTCACACAAATTACTTTTTTAATCATGCAATCTGTCTTGAAATATATCCTTTCAGACAGCGGCCGACCGGGGTGTTCGAGGACCGGGGCGTTCGAGGACCGGGGTGTTCATGGATTACATTAAGTCTCAAAAGATAATGGTATTATTTTGACTCTTCTTCAAATAAGTGAGGCCACGTTAGATAATTCCACATATTATCTAGTGTCAGCTTAGTTTCTCGGTAAGTCTCTCATTACTTAACTTTACACCGAATCTGCTCGCTCGTGTATCTTATGTTTTGCATGCGTTAACCCTATAATTTGAACGGGCTTAATGAAAAATAATGTAACGCGAGTGATGCATATACAAGAGATCCCGTACACGTGTTTATGAAACTTGGCTGAACTAATTTCACAAACAATGAAAATATTGTAGTATGGGCATGATGTCTGTACGGTAAAAAGTGGACAATAATTGAATACAATTCTAATGTGGGTTAAAAAAGGAAAAACTTTATTTAATTCAAATTAGCCGATTAGACATACACCGGAAATTCGAGAGTATGAGAGCATGTGTATGTATGTATGATGAGTATGTATTGTTGATTGGCAGATCGTTCTCAAATGAGCACATTTGTAATTAATACGGTAACATTGCTTGTATTCACAGAAAATCAGCTAATGAATCGACAAACGGATCATAAAATCTGCCCTACCCGACCGAGACGAGGACCCGAATATCGACTTTGGGATGCTGAAATTGACTGTTCGCGTGCAACATGTTGGCACTATCGTGAGTTCAGAATCATATAATTCTGTATTAACGTCACCCACTTTCCAAACAACGAACTAGATTCGGGTTTATTCCATGGGCGATCCTGATCCGACTGATATCAGATATCACTCTTCCTTAGCCAAATGTACCTTATCGTCTATTTCTATAAATGAGAATGTAAAGAGCTCTGCATGTTCAGAATTCATCACCTCAGATCAGACCTCAGGTTTTATTTGACCAATGTATACGGGTTGAATATTTCAAAAAAAAAGTCAAAAGAGAGCCAGTTAGTAAAGATTATCTCATGTAGTGACTCTCCCTTTTGTTAATCAAGTCGCTACTAATCGCTCGTCATGGTGTTCATGCGCCCCCAATAATTGTGAATACATTGTCATCTTTCAAGGCTAAGCCCCAGTCCAATCATAATCATTGTATTCTGTTTCATCAGGAGATGTTTAGATGTATCAAATGAGACCAGTCGTGTTGGACCACAACATTTGAGCAAGTCAACTACATTCGTTAAAGAGTCCAGAATTTCAAATGCTAGCGATGTTGTGCGACATTCCAGAAAATTCTCGGCTACCGTCTCCGTCTCGGCAAATACGATAATGATAGAGTGAAGAAGTGCCTTATAAAATTTTGCGTGAGAAAGGTCTGGACCAGTTCAACCAAGAAACAACATTATTGGTTGGTTGGTTGGTTTTTGGTTTACCATTCAAAATACTCAAGACTTAGGGAGAATTGTTAGAGATACTCGGTCAGGGTGCAAGAGTACAACGCTGAGGTTTCGAATTGATTTAAAATTCTTGAGGTACCAGGCCGAGTGCACCGGAACCACTTTTATTCCAAAAGCCTTTCCCGCTTCGCGATCGGGACCAGGGCAGTTTGCACGGAGTTTGACCGGGTTCATGCCCTTCATGCAGTATCTGAGGACTTTCGGGCTTCCATTACTCTCTCTGGAACTCGAAGCTGGATGGAAAGCGGAAGGAATTGTCCACCCGTGAGCGTGCATGCTTTGATTTGATGAACCCGAGGACAGAAGGGCATACATACGTGTATTTGCAGTTAAAAACTAATTACTTGTATTGTTGGTTTTATTTAGTTTACTAGTTTGAGTTGATGTAATGTAATACTATCAGGTAGAATTCTCGATTATTTATATTCTTGCAATGGAAATGCTGGTCTGAAATGACACATCTTGATATAGAGACTGAACGGTTTAAAAGAATAATCTGTACGAATATGGTTAGATTCTCTTCTGTGGGATACTTAATCCTATCTATATTAGCGTGCAGCGTGTGTCGGTGTGTGTGTGTATAACGCATCTCTCCTGGGTTAAGGATTTGTACTTGGAGAACGTTCAATTGGGATTGTTTGTTGGTTGGAGGAGCGGGAGTGTGTGGATGGGTTTTCATGTGTATTTCTTATGGTGT
>JAQIXO010001535.1:0-12063 GCA_034700305.1 Protaphorura armata | reverse complement strand
TGCCTGCCTGAAGAGACCGGAAGGTCGAAACAATTGTAGTTTGGCTACTCGTTAACGTTTTAACAATTGAGAACACAGGCGAACCCTAACCTAATAGTATGTGTCTCTTAAAATAACCAACATGAAAAAAAAATTCCCACAAATCTCACAATTGAATCTCTGTCTATTGTGAACTACTCCGTGTCGATTCAATTCATATAAAGTCTGGAACATTTTCCCACATATCAAACATTTGTTGTGATTTCATTTGACGTTCTCTGTCCGTACCATTTGAGGATTTTTGTGTGCAGTAGCAATTGTAATTGTAACCCACTTTGTGAGCACTAAACACATCTGAATCATCGAAGCATTTTCCACACTCTTTACACTGGAGTAATTCCTCTCCAGTGTGAGTCAATTGAGGTGTTGCAATCGAGTGTTGTATTTGTGAGTTGTTTCTTTTATTGTTACTCCGAATTCTGTAAGCTTTCTAAAGGGCTTGATGAGTGCGAAGACTTGCGTTGTTATTTCACCCCAGTGTGTGTTAGTTTGTGTCTACCTAAACCACATTTCCGGAAGTAACTTCTTCCACAAATGTCACAATTATACTTCTTCTCACTCATGTGCGACAATGTGTGTATTAACTCTTTGTGACGTATTAAACTCCGTGAATAACGAAATTTCATTTTGCAAATGTCACATTTGTAAGGCATCTCTCGGGTATGAAAATGTTTATGTTCATTCAGATTGTGATACCTTGTGAAACATTTCCCACATGTTTCACACTCGAGTGGTTTCTTCCCAGTGTGTGTTAATAAGTGTCTATGTAATCTGTTCAGAATGAAATCATGTTTGTTTCTCCGTGTCTTGTCAGTTCTTACGGTAGACGAAGTGTTTGATGAAAATTGAGATGACTCGACAGGAATACTTGCAATTCCCACACTGTTTTCCTCATCGACGCTCTCAAGACTTCTATCAATATCTTGGGAGGAATTGTCATCTGTAAACGATTCAGCTCCAAGTGTCTGAAATAAAGAACAACCAATGAGTAAACACATTAGTACTACCCGTAAATCTGATAAAAAAGAAAATGCCTTAGTGTACATGTTTACAATTTTAATGTCACGTCACCATTTTTTGATTTCTGTACAATTTCTATACTGTACTGTCTCTATTATTAGAATCAAAAAGTAAGACTCAAATTATACCTCAATTCAACTAAAATCAACCAGCAAAATTTAAATACAAGGCTGACACTGATTCCGTTAGCTCAACTCATTAAACTCGCTCAAACATTTATTTACTAAAACATGGTTGATATCTGACTGGGTTGCTGAAACAACCGAACCAGCTGGAATCAATTAGAAATTTCTAAACTTTTTCATTCAATTGATCTACTTAATATTTTGTATATATAAAATGTGCATCTCAGAGTATTTTTGCAGCTTTCCTGGTTCGTCACGTAAAGGAAGCGTAATTGGGAAGCCTTGGTTGAATATTAAAGCTATAGTCTATTGTTCTTTTTTAATTTGACAGCATATTTGGTGTACTCACATTTTTTCTGGACGTAGACACATTCATGTTAGATAATGTAGAAGATGCGGAAGCTTGTTCTGAGTTGATACGTCGGACTGTGATACATGTGGACTCTGTATGACAGGAAGTCGGACACGGATGACAGATAAAATCCGATGAGTTGGAAATTTCGCCAGTGTCGCCCTCATGTCCATTATCATGAGTGTCACCAATGTGTTGACATAATTTGACAATGTATTCCACACAGGTCCCACATTTCTCTCCACTCTTTGTAAATATCACTAATAATTCCTCAACCAAGCGTTTAAACTTGAAATATGGGTCAGAACTAGCCATAATATTAGCATCCAAATCGCTGTTTAATTAGGAAATAAAATGTGTACTAATAAAATTATAAATAATAAAATATTTTTGGACTTGAGCGTTGAAAAGAATGACGCGATACTAATAAAGACAAATAATAATACACTGGTCTGAATGTATTTGTCTTGACTTTGAGAAATGGGAATGAGTGTTGAGTTTAAGTAATAACGCATGAATGAATTGTAGTAGGGGTACTTATACATCTGTATAATTTACCCGTAGACCTGTCGGAGTTCTATTGCTCCCCTTATTCGATGACTCATGTAATAGTTCATCCTAAAGGAGGCGTGCTCAAGGACAGAGCGGCGTCAACAACGGGGTCTCTGTTTCAATATATAGAATTCTTGAAGTTCCACTTGTACCTAATTTCTAAGCTGGGAGCTCTCTAGTATGTACTGCATAGTACATTTCACAGATAACTTACGATTAATTAAATCATCTGATAATCTCATGTACTAATCTGTATATAATTTGAAAATGCCGTAAAATACACGTGTGTTACTTATCGAAGTTCACTTTATTTACAAGTATTGATTGAGTCTGATGTTGAGTTATACAAACGAGAAGGATAAACAATTAAAAATTAAAATTAAAAAAAAATACACTCATTAATTGACATAGCCGAGGACGACTCAAACAGGTGCTTCACATTTGGCCTGGGGATTTCCATATTAATTATATAGTTACCCTAGTAGTAAAAAAAACTGTTAGAGAAAAACCTCTTAAAAGTAATCCGGGGAAGAGCTGGCCCAAGGAATTGAACCCCAGCTCAGCGGGAGCGATCTGTACACCTGTACCACTCCGCCGCAGTAGGCATGTGGCATTTAAATTATCCAATGCTTAACATCTGAAATTGTCATGCACAACGTACTTCTGAAAAATAGTAGCCCAATAAAGATGACAATTTAATGAGTGGGGGTGATGATTAATTTCTTTAACTGTATACAAAAATGTTTAGGGAAGATGAGTATTTCTGTGCGCAGTCAACACGTAACGTCTAGAAAACCTTTTATCACATTGATCACAGGCGTATGGTTTCTCCCCAGTGTGTGTACTCATGTGACGGACAAAACTCTTCTTAGCAGTGCATCCTTGGGCGCAAGTGTCACACATGAATCGTTTCACCCCTGTCTGTGTCTGTTTTGATGGTGACATTTGGACTTTGTCAGCAATTCTATAATCAGAGTCCTGGCGCTTGAATGGCCTCCCTCCGGTGTGAGTGCGTCTGTGGATTTTTAAAGTGGAACTTCTTGTAAAAGATTTTTCATACTTTTCTCACTTGAACGGTGTTTCTCCTGCGTGAGTCTGAATGTGTTCAGTCAAATCCGACATGTGCTGTAAAATTAGTCCACACACAAAACACTTATAATTCTTTTTGATATTAAATTGTTTCTCTCCATGGTGACTGAACATGTGGTTAGTTAAATATTTTCGCGAACTGAATTTCTTCCCACACTTTTCAAACGTACATTTTTTAAGTGATCCTTCGTGGAGTTTGGAATAATTTGTAGAACTCAATATTTCCTGACTCCCCGTGCCATGGGTCACCTGTGATTTCTCGATTTCAAGGTTACTTGTATTTGTATTTTGGGATGCATTAGTATTGCCACATAATTCAGTTCTGCATGTCTGGAATGTATGACAAACAGAATAAACATAATAAATAGCAAGAATATTTAGTTCTGTTGAACTTCAACTTACAGCGACTGCATCTTCTGTGGACATGGACTCCGAATCCTGACGGCCCTGTGATTCACCAATATGTTGACATAATCTGACAACATACTCCACACAAATCCCACATTTGTCTTCACATTTTGTAAAAGTAATTAATAACTCATCAACCAAGCGTTGTAATTTGAAGTAGGGATCAAAAGTTTCGACGTTGTCTTCCACAGTACTACTATTGAGTGTACACAATTTTTCCATTATGCCTGTTCAATCGCCAGTGAGTTGTCAGTTGTGTGCTCCTGCGTTCTGTCAAGTTAAGGTTATTAAATAATTTTTAAAAAATTAACCGGAAAAAAAATTGTGTTTCTGTAACCGCAATTAATTCTTAATTAGTATTTCTGCGTTAGAATTGGATTTTGTACTAATATCGTCTAGATCGAAATTACGGCGTTGATGTTTTGAAAGCATTTCTCATTTTACACTTTAGTTTCTTAATAATTAACGTATATAATTAATACTAATTACCTGGCTGTGTCCAAGTGTAATTACCTAACTAAACTTTGGAATCGTCGAGTGTCGTACGTTATTTTACGTATCCGTTCAAGTGTGATTGATAATGTTGACTGAATTAATCGGGTAAAGAGAGGAGGAGGGTGAATGGAAATGGAACGACGCGATGACTCATAAAGTATAACGTGTAACAGAGTATTTATACTCTTATACCCAGCCTTTATTTCAGGTTGTGGTTGTACTGTAAAAGACCATACTTTCGAGCACTTGAATGGAAATGGGCGAGACAGGTATGGGAATGTCTTTCTCGATTTATTGGACTTTGGCACTCACAAGGTGAACTCGTGAGGTGCGCCCTGAGTTCCGAGATCAGGTACATACTGGGTGTTAGACTCACTTATACTGATAAAAAATTGGTTTACTTTTTTGTCAATCCATATCCAATATGGGCGTTCTCCAGAAGTCACAAAGGGCATCCCCCTTGCCCATTGTGAATGGAATGGAACACGCCCCCTCACCAAAATGAATGCTTTATGGTTTGATTACCGTATTTCCTCTACTACAACTAGAACCCTTCCTCCAAAACACTCCTGGTCCAATTGAAGTATATTTTAAATACAATCCTTGTAATTTGAAAATGACGACAAAGTTGATCATTCTTATTTCGGTTTTGGGTATACCTAATCATGTTACAATTAATTAATTTTAGGCACTGGGCGCGTGCGTATACAGAGTGAATGTGCAATAATTAAAGGAATTCGTCTTAATTAATAATAGTAATTCAATATTTTGCATAGTTGCTTTTCCGATTTATTAATTATTAACACGCATATCATTTTATTTGTTTTATATAGTTTGTGAGCCAAAAATACACCTGGACTTATTTTATTCACAAGAATATATTCTCTTGATTACATGTTTATAGAAATAGGTATATCTGTTCAAATATAATGAAAAATGTCCTATAAAATTATCGTTAAAATCCAGTTTACTGTACCAAATAATGCCACTCAATCTCACACGATCATACATAATATAATGTTTACATTACATTAATACATTTAGTGAAACTTTAAATTGTAGAAAATAGGGAATGTATTCCCACTAGTATTTGTGACTGTTCGCACTCGACTCTTACATGCAGAGTTCTTAAATGTAATGTGTCAATTCGTGTCTTGTTAGAGTGGATTTAAAAATAAAACACTTTCCACACACCTCATAGTTAAAAACATTGTCTTAAGTGTGCATTGCTCTGTGTCTATTTAAATCACGTGCGGTCTGAAACCCTAAAACATTTGACCGCACCTGACCGTTAAGATTATCTTCAACGATTTGTCAGTTCAAATTAGCCTTAGCCTAGGTCTAAACTTGGCCAAATGTAACAAATGGCAAAATAGTACTCTATTGTTATCTTCCTTTGATTTCATTCCTTTGCATGTGTTATATTTTTGTGAAAGTTAAAACCGGAGACCTGGGTAAAATATTTTCCACACTCATCACAATGGAATGGTTTTTCTTCTGTGTGAGTGCGTTTGTGGGTCTTTAAAGTGAAAGGCTTTGCAAAGCATTTTCCGCAGTCATCACACCTGAATGGTTTCTCTCCGGTGTGAATACGCGTGTGGTTGACCAATGTACTTTTCGTCGAGAAACGTTTACCACACTCATCACATTTGAATGGTCTCTCTCCGGTGTGAGTCCGTTTGTGTACCTTCAGTGACATGTATGATCCTAATGACTTTCCACACTCTTCACACTTAAACGGTTTCTCTCCTGTGTGTGTCATCATGTGTGTTCTTAAAACTGACGACCATCGAGTAACCCTTCCACACACTTCACATATATATGTCTGTTTGTGTCTATGCTGACTCTTCATGTGGTCAGTTAAAGATTTCTGCCGAGGAAAATATGCTCCACTATCACAAGTAAATTTTGGAAGACACTTGTTGTCCATTTTTGAGTAATGAAACGAACTAAACGCTTCCTGATACTCTGAGTCATCTGTCCCATGTGATAATAAGTCAACTCCAACTGGTGACAAATAATTCGGGTGCTCCGAATGGGTAGGTTGTGGTGCTGGAGTGTCCCTTAATTGTATTACTTTGACTGCTTCCCTTGATGAGTGCAAACTATTTTCCAAGTCTACTTGAGAAACATCTGCCTGGAATTTGGGACAATCAATGAACAATTTTTAGAAATTCAACATGAATCACCGCCCAAAAATTATCGTGATATAAATACAGTTATTTTTGAAATATGCGGGAAACAGAATTAACTACAAATTAACTCACAGTTATCGGAGTTGTCGCTGGGGATGAGCTGACTGTTGTTATAGAAATGTCATCTGGGTGAAAAATTCGGTGTTGAACAAATTCTATTGACTCTGACTCTGAGTTCAAGTGACTGTGAGGATGACAGAATTTGGAATCAGCGTCAGTCTCAGTTTCATGACCACTGCCATGGGTTTGACCAATGTGTTGACATAATTTAACAATGTACTCCACACAAACTCCACATTTGTCTTCACTCTTTGTAAATATCACCAACAATTCCTCAACCAAGAGTTTAAACTTGAAGTAAGGGTCAATTGTCTCAACATTGCTGTCCATATCTCTGTTAATGAAATAAAAAATATTCAACATGGTTGTTGAACTCCGTTGGGGTCACGACCTGCCGTGCCACATCACACTGCTGCAGTTCCAGTATTTATATTTTAATTTGTAGTGTACTTACTCTTGGAACTCTGGTCTCAACGGAGAAGTCTTCAATATTTCCATTATTTTGACTTTAACCTCTGCATTCAACTTCCAGTCTTAGATAAGCTTCCCAGCCCCAGCTCCTGTGCGTGTGCTGTATAATTTTTTTTATAAATTATCCGAATAGAAGAAACCTCATTATTTATCTATCCTGATTAATATTACGACACTTGAATTAGATTGTATGAATTCCGTCAAAATATAAATTACGGCTTTGACAAGAAATTGTAAAGAAATAGAAAGCCGTATCTTAATAAATTTGTTTTATTCTCTAAACAATTAATAGGTAATTATTTTACATTACCTTAGTAGTGTAGGTATTTTGGTGTTCCTAGTAAAACCTTGCAATCATTTATTTATTGTCCTGGGTTATTTCGTGTATGGCTCCAAATGTAACTGAACAGGTTGATTGAACTGATCGGGTAAAGAGAGAGGGATAAAGTGAAGGGACAGCGACCGGTTTATTTATATTTCTACATGGGATAGAGTATTATTTGTTTTTGACGATGAGTGGTCCAACAGTACAAGTACAACCAGACCGTCTACTGAGAAATACTATATACCCTTTTTGTCAAAGTCAAATTGAGACCCTTCATTGGGACAGAATGAGGGGAATGGGAAACTCATAAAAGCACCGGGTCAAAGCAAAGTCATCTTAAGGAAATGAAACGTAGGAATACCCACTTTAAAAGTCTTTGGGCCGAGGCTGCATAATCTAACGGCAGGAGGCCCGTTCGCTCATACATGCGTTTATGCATTTGAGCACGAAGGCTCGTTTCAATTTCCTAATTTCCTATGCACTCATTTTGACAGTAATTTGGAATTCTTCTACCGTAAAAACACCCAGTTCATGTTAAAGAAACAAATATTTTATATGTGTTTGAGACTATCGTAGAATTTTTACAGGATATTTGCTTGGTCAATAATATCAAATTATTATTACATTTCAATATGATATGGTCATATGAGGTCTACATTGCTGAAGTTTGACTTAACATGTACTTACGAGGGAAGGCCGGAACCCGCAACACACCGATTTCGTCAAAAAAAATTCTGTGGTGGTCTTCAGATTTTATCAGACACGTATTTTTTTATTTTTCCGGGCGGACTCTAATGAAATACAATGACCTCTCCGGAAAAAAAATTGGACGAAACCGGTGTGCATGTTCCAGGTTCCGGCCTTCCCTCGTTAGTGTAATTAACAAAACTTAATACTTATTTATAAACTTAATACAATGACTACAATTAATACTATTAAGACTCATCAATACATTCATAAAATTTTAAATATTAATTACATTAAATGAAGTTATTAGATATGAATAAGTAACTAAATTTAGTTATACTAATCGGATTACACACATTTGGGAACACACGGGAGCGTCCTACTGATTGTGTGTTTGTAGGTGTCTGTTGAAATGACCAACGTGCATAAAACCCTTTCCACACATCTCACAATTTATTCTCTCTCTACTGTGTACTACTCTGTGTCGAATTAAATCCGGCATGCGCTGAAACATTTTCCCACACGTCAAACATGTATTTTGTGAGCTGATGGGGCGTTTTCTGTTCATACCGTGTGTAGTTTTTCTCTTACATTTGGATCCCATCTTGTGAGCACTAAAGACTTTCAAATTATGAAAGGATTTTCCACACATATCACACTTGAGTAATTTCTCTCCAGTGTGAGACAGTTGAGGTGACTCAATCGTGTGTTTTACAGTGTGCACTTGTGATTTGCTCTTGTGACCTTTCAAAATTCCGGATAATTGGAAAGCGTTGAATTGTTTCTCCCCAGTGTGTGTTAATTTGTGTCTTACTAAATGACTTTTGTAAAAGTAACTTTTTCCACACAGGTTACAATTTAATTTTTTCTCTCTCATGTGTGACAACCTATGTGAAATTAGAAGGCAAGTATACTCAAAATGTTTTCCACAAACCCCACAACGGAACTGTTTCTCCCCAGTGTGGGTGGACTGGTGTTTAACTAAACTGTAGTTATGGAAGAAACCTTTCCCACACGCCCCACAGTGAAATCTGTAGTTCTTATTTACACTGTGTACTTTGCTGTGTGCATTTAAAGCGTACCTGTTCCGAAAAATTTTACCACACTTTACGCACTTGTGTAACTTATTTGTGACGTTTCTATTGTTGTCGTTTGATTTAAATCTTTTGCATTTTCTTAGCTGTTCGTGGCTTCTTAAATTGCTTGAGTAACGAAACAATTTGTCACAAATGTCACATTTGTAAGGCATTTCTCCGGTGTGTATGCGTTTGTGTTCTTTCAAGGTGTGATCCCGTGTGAAGCACTTCCCACATGTTTCACACTCGAATGGTTTCTCCCCAGTGTGTGATAGTAAGTGTCTCTCTAAGCGGTTTCTGTAAGAGAAGTTCTTCCCACAAAACCTACACGACCACGTCGTGTTTAATTTGTTCTGGTTCAACTTCAAATCACATTTGTTGACACGAACTTTATTTTTACTCACGGAAGGCGGGCTTTTTGAAGATAGTGATGTGTCTGATTCAATACGCTTATTAGTAAATACAACACTATGTTCCCCGTCCACGTACTCATGACTTCTACCAATATTTTTGGGTGAATTGTCATCTGAAAACTGTTTTAGCTCCGAACGTCTGAAATAAAGAGAAACTCGTCTCATTAAATCATTCTAAAAATGTATTACTCCAGGATTTTTTGGAATCCTCCTGGTTCGTCACATAAAGAACAAATACAGGTAAGGTGGGGTTCAAGTTCACGAGATAAAAATGAAATTTTTACATGTATTCAAGATTTCAATTTAACTATACACATAACGCTGTACTCACATTTTTGCTGACCGTCGACACATTTATGTTAGACGATGTAGAAGCATCTTTCGAGTTAATAGTAGTTCGGACTGGGATACAAGTGGACTCTGACTGACCCCGACTCGGATGACTGATAAAATCCGAAGAGTTGAAAACATCGTCACTGTCGTGCTCATGGCCATTATCATGTATTTGACCAATGTGTTGACACAATTTAACAATGTACTCCACACAAACTCCACATTTCTCTTCACATTTTGTAAATATCACCAACAATTCATCAACCAAGAGTTTAAATTTGAAATAAGGGTCAATAATTTCTACACTTTCTTCCGAATTGTCAACGTCAGAGTCAGTCTTTACCACAATTTCCTCTACAATGAATTCCATGACTTTTAATTATCGGACGGTGCTGGAGAATTTTAATTGGCGATATTAAGCCGTTTGTTGATTATGTCCCAGAAAAACAATTCCAACTGTTTGTAAATAGCTATGCAGGTCTAATGAACTCAAACAATATTGTAGTAAGAAACAGATGTATTTTTTGAGAAATGAGTATGCGGGGTTGAATTCGGGACAGAAAATGAATGAATAGAAATAGGGGTACTTATCCCGTCCTGTTATTTCCTAAAACTTACCCTTGAACAGAGTTCTGTACTATACAGTTTGTTGCTCTCATTTTATCCTATGCATTTCCTTTATATTTTTAGTGTGCCTTATTGAGGGTTCAAGGGTGTTTTTCACTTGCCCTTCTGCCTCAAGACCCGATCAGTGGTCAAATTTCTATTTCTCTATATCACACATTTTGTTAAGAATGCTATGGTAGGACGAACTCTAAATAGTCAAAATTGGATTCAACAACGGGGTGTCTGTTTCAAGATTCCGGTAGCGCAGAAACCTCAGACCATGTGTTCTTCTTTAACTACTAATAAGATCCAAGTCCGTCCATCACTTTAGGAGGAAATGAAGTAACAAACAAAAATTAGGAAGACTGGAAGACATATTTTATTTGTTTTTCAAAATATCCTAGAATTTTTACGTTATAATTATTTGGTCAATAATATCAATTTGTTACAAAATAATATTAAAATAGTCATCTAAGTTCTGACTTAAACTTACTTACAACTTAAAACTAGTTATTAAAAAATGAAAACCTAATTAAAATGAATTCGATTTATTAAATTACACACAATTAAATAGTACATGAGAGCACCCTATTTATTTGTTGTGTGTTTGCATATGTCTCATGAATTGGCTAGGACGAATAAAATTCTTTGCACACAACTCACAATTTAATATCTCTCTATTGTGAACCCCTCCGTGTCGAATTAAATCTCTGATACTCTGAAACATTTTCCCACATGTCAAACATATGTGTTATGTCCTAACAGGACGTTTTCTGTTCTCCCCGGTGTGAGTTACTTTGTGTCTGTCTAAATCGTATTTGCGGGAATGACTTCTTCCACACAGATTACAATTGAATTGTGTTTTTCTCACGTGTGATAATCTGTGTCTAATTAGAAGGGAATTATATGGAAAATATTTCCCACACACCCCACAGTACACCTGTTTCTCTCCCGTGTGGGTTGACATGTGATTAAATAAAAATTGGGCTATGTATGGTGTATGAGGAATAAAGTGAGTCATAATCATCATTGTTGCTCTACTTTATCCTTCTCGTTTCTTTTATGTTTTTACTGTGCCTTATTTAGGGCTTTTTGGGTTTCAGGGTGTTTTTCACTTGCCTTTCTGCCTCAAAACCCGAGCAATGGTCCCATTTTCGTATTAATTTATGGTATGGGAGGACAAACCCAAAACAATCAGACTCTGGGTCAACAACGGGGTGTCTGTTTCAAGATGTTTTTATTTTAACTTCACTGTCATATCTTCACATCACTAGCTTGGGTAAAAATACATGGTGTCCCAAAACCAATAGTGTATTGGTTTTTTTTACTTATATTAACTCAATATTAACTTCATATGAGAAGTGAGATGGTTATATTATTGCGCACATATTTAACTGTGTGGGCGTCTTAGGAGCCATGTCCCAGTTGTGCTGACGACTTGAGTCCTCGCATACAGTCAACAGAATGTAAAAAAAACTTAACTTAAGTATGTATAAACCCCAAAAAACCTAACTTTTTGTACAAAGTTTAAATTGAGACGAATCTACCCTTGGATTTGGGACACCCAAATCCAAACACTACATCCCTATATCAAGGAATAAAACTTCAACTTCAACTACAACTGTCCTGTGATTGCATTACTGCATGACTATTATAATTTTAATTATAATTTCTCATACCTATCAATTCTTAAAGAAACTCAATCAAAATAGAATGTTACACAATTATACCTGTAAAAGTTTTTTGAATTCTTTGAATGGACCTCTGCCCATCTCAATTAAATCTCTTCAATCAAATCAAATAAGTATTTATTTGAC
>JAQIXO010001534.1:0-12068 GCA_034700305.1 Protaphorura armata | reverse complement strand
CTGTATTACTCGATCAGGAAAGGCAAGTATGTCGGCCCCGTGCTTTGTCCGGTACCGTATTGCAGCACTCGAGATTTGTAGGGCATTTCCAAGCATTCATGTCGACGCAATATGAAACAGTCAGAAGCACATTTAGGTATTAGTCCCATTTCTTTGATCAGAACGGACGGACGGACAGACAGACAGACATAGCATCCGCAATAAGTCATTTACTCCGTATATTACGTCGCACGACTTAATAAGCACCGAATAGTAACAAAATATTTATTTTGTTCGAACTATATGGTATAGCTGATCGCATGCCGAAAAATCCGAATAAACCAACCAACCTATGTCCTCAATATTCTTACAAAATCTCTAGTTTGTCAAAAATAACAAAGAAACACTCCTGTCAGAGACATTGTCCCGAGACGGCTAAGACATGACCCATCATGCATCAGGTCAGACGGAGGCGAAATTTATTCTAGAACGAGAGCAACAACGTCACCGTGTTGTCAATCGCAATACGAAAAAAAGTCACGACCGTTGTATTGTTGATAGGGTAGAACTCTTTAACCCACACTTGCAGGGGTTTACATGATTTAAAAAACGGTTGATCCTCTGTATGTTTGGTCTGAGCTTTCATTTTAGAAATAAATTCTCTGGAATTATCAGAAACAGCTCCTGACATGGGAAGTGATGCCTTTGCAATTATACTCATTCCTATGTGGACTCCAGGAAACATAAGATAAGCAGGCATAGGTTCTTCTCCAAATAATTTAAACGTTGCATAATTACTCAGCACGTGCACAATTAAAACTGTCAGTGTCAAGTATGGTTGGACAAATGTTTTCAGACAGTCATTAAATCTGACATTTAATAGTTGCAGGATTCTGTATAATTGTTTTTCTTTGTCGGACGTCTCGCTGGACCTAATAATTTACGAATTTATTTTATTGAACATTGGTCATGAATTTAAATATTATGTTTATTTAGTTGACCTTACTTTGTTAGTATTTCGACGCACCTCTTGGTGTTTCTACTGTAGGCCAGGTTCAACAATATGTAGAAAAGCATTGTTGAAGCAGCACTGAATGATTAGCGCACTCGAAAAGAGCGAATGGGATTAACTTCCATTTTGCTACAGTTTCCAAATCATTTATTAGGACAGATGTCAAATATTTTGGATTTGAGGCTTCTTTCAATGCTTTCATGAACTGTGAGAGGCTGTAGAAGTAAACGAAGTACGCAATTTTACTTGCGGGAGATCCGGCGTCTGGTTGATGCTGGAGTTTCGGATCTTTATCCGTTCCATCAAACTGCGTTTGTAGATTTCGTTCTGGAATTATTGAGTAATTCACAGTAGTTTTCGTAATTAAGTATTTGTAATTTGGAATATAGTACGTCGGGCTAAGTGGAATAATCATAAACAACTTTAAATGAGAAAAATCGGAACGACCCAATTTGGGAATTATGACCAATTAACCGCTATTACTGTAGAATTCAATTTGGGAATTTGTATGTCATCGGTAACTCGAAAATACAAGTGTTTTCGTCGTCTCCTAAATATTTCAGCTAACTTATATTTTTCAAGTACGGTTGTACAGGGTGCCCCATAATTTTTAACGCCACCCCGGGCATCTTACCAATAAGGGATTTATTCAAAATATAACTGATACTATCGGTACCGTATTTCATATCCCGAATTTGAAAGTTGGAATACTGCATAAAGCTTCGCTTTGAATTTAATGAATGAGAAGTCCATATAGGACAAAAGATTGTCAATTACTTGCTCTTGTGCTGCATGTTGATCTTGTGTATTTCGAAATGGCGATACTATATAAAATCATTGGACTTTAAATCAACAACTCTTTCTTAATAAGAATATATCTATGAATACGCCTCTGGCCTTTGGTAAGGCTGGAAGGCCTATTGTACAAGGCACATTCTACATGTGTTTATGAAGTACCATTTTTACTACAGCACTAAATTGTATCCTCTGAATCCGTATTACCCACAAAAAATTTTTAATTGTGAATTTGTTTACCTTCAAATTCGGAAATAATTTTTACGAGTTGATTAACGAGGGGTGGAATTCTGTCCATATGAAGAAATGTGTTAATGTTGAACAAAGTCGTCGTCCACGGACATCAGATTTGTGAATAAGAGAGTGTAAGAAACGTTCATATAATAAAGTCCTTGAACGAGTCGAACAAACATAAAAATACTGTTGAAACAGCAGTATAACGCAGTTAAGTGCCAAAAAATCAGTTTACTTAATGACTTTGTTTTGACAATTTTATTATTATATTTGTCCCACTCAAAAGGCAAAGCTCCCAGTTTATTTCCAATCTGACAAACCCGAAATAGTGTGTGCAATGTTTTGCCGACTTGTACACCCGAAGTCGAAGTGTCTTGAAAATAGAGCTCTTCTAAAGCCATATTTTTAGTACGCTGAAACAAATGGTTAGCCAAATAACAAAGGAATGGGAAAATTTTTGTCTCGTTTAAGTGGTATTTCTTTTTCAGGATTATTTGGAATTTATTTCCGGACGAAATCGAGAACGTGACTCCTGATCGTTCACAAAATAGTGAGGGCTTAAATACAACAATTTTCTTGTTAAGTATGTGTAATACTT
Source organism: Protaphorura armata (assembly GCA_034700305.1). NCBI lineage: Eukaryota > Metazoa > Arthropoda > Collembola > Poduromorpha > Onychiuridae > Protaphorura > Protaphorura armata. The sequence goes on along the minus strand of JAQIXO010001534.1, from coordinate 9,450 downwards.
TATGAAGGTACACGCACGCAAGTGGAACATTAGCATTGAATATTAGTGACAATCCGGGAATTTATTATAAGAGGAGTTTTATAGTTTCGAACATTCGTCAAGAGTGATGTTCTGTCTTTGTCTTTTCATAATTGAAATGCGTAGTGTTGAATAATCAAAACAAATAGAGAGCAGGATCCGCTACAGAAACAGAACAGAAACAGTCCAAATATTTTACGAGAGCTAGAACGACTTGAGAAGTAGCGGTTTATTATATTTTAGCTTAAAATCGGCAGAAAATACTCATAAATGTTTAACTTTTAAAACCGGATTCTTAAGGTTTTAAGACCTTATAGTTATGTTAAAACCTTTATTACCAAAGTTCTAAGCAATCATGCAAACACGACACAACTTGGAAATATTGGAAATATTCTCAATATTCTTACAAAATCCCTAATTTGTCGAAAAGCAAAGAAAAACAACTGTCAGAAGTATATTGTCCCGAGATGGATGATTCTAGAACGAGAGCAACAAAGCTACCGTTATGTCAACAGCTATACGAAAAAAAGTCACGACCGTTGTACTGTTGATATAGTAGAAACCTTGAACCCAAACTTCCAGGGGTTTACATGATTTAAAAAACGGTTGATCCTTTGTATGTTTGGTCTGAGCTTTCATTTTCAAAATAAATTCCCTAGAATAGTCAGAAACAGCTCCTGACATCGGAAGTGATGCCTTTGCAATTATACTCATTGCTACGTAGACGCCAGGAAACATAAGGTAAGCAGGCATAGGTTCTTCTCCAAATAATTTAAACGTTGCATAATTACTCAGCACGTGGACAATTAAAACTGTCAGTGTCAAGTATGGCTGGACAAATGTTTTCAAGCAGTCATTAAATCTGACATTCAATAGTTGCAGAATTCTGTATAATTGTTTCCCTTTGTTGCATGGCTCGCCGGACCTATTAATTTACAAATTTATTTCATTAAAAATACGTCATGAATTTAAATATGATGTATATTTAGTTGACCTTACAATGTTAGAATTTCGAGGCAACGTTTGGTGTTTCTACTGTAGGCTAGGTTCAACAATATGTAGAACAGCATTGTTGAAGCAGCACTGAATGATAGAGCGCACTCGAAAAGAGCAAATGGGATTAACTTCCATCTTGCTACAGTTTCCACATCATTTATGAGGACAGAGGTTAAATATTTTGGATTTGATGCTCCTTTCAAAGCCTTCATGAATTGTGAGAGGCTGTAGAAGTAAACGGAGACTGCAATTTTACTTGCGGGAGATCCTGCGTCTGGTCGATGCTGGTGTTCCGGATCTTTCTTCGTTCCACCGAAATACATTTGTAGATTTCGTTCTGGAATTATTGAGGAAGTTTCTTTTAAAGATTTCATTCTTTAAAATAATTTTTCAGATTTTCTACACTCCGTTGAAAATAATCGTTTGAAATGAACCAAATATTTAATCCTAAATGATTCTTTTCGTTCTACAATTTACGACGAAAACAAGTTCCAGCGTTAGTAGGGTAATCAAATAAATGCCTCAAATGCAAAATGATTGGATGACCTATGTACCGCTATCAGTATCAATATTATTGTACGTAGGAATCTTAATCTATTTTCAGGAACTATGTATGTACATATGCATTCACTTGGAAATTGAACGAAAATCATCACGTTGCGTTTCGTTATTGTTTCGAATGTAATGACAAATCCATAGAACAATATAATCGTGTCAATTAATTGCCCTTGTGCTGGACGGTGGTATTAAATAGATAAAAGTCCCATATTTTAAAAATGACACTCTGGTTAACTGGAAGGCCTATTGTAAAAGTCAAGGCACATAAAATGTATAATATAATATAGGTAAATGATAGCACGCAATGTGTTAATGTGTACCGCTGTATATAACTCCGCTATATCTTTAGAATCAATACTACGTACAAAATTAGTTATGAATTAGTTTACCTTCAAATTCGGAAATAATTTTTACGAGTTGATTGACGAGGGGTGGAATTCTGTCAATGTGAAGAAATGTGTTAATGTTGAACAAAGTCGTCGTGATGAATGTGGCCACGGACATCAGATTTGTGAATAAGAGTGTGTAAGAAACGTTCATATAATAAAGCGCTTGAATGAGTCGAATAAACATAAAAACACTGTTGGAACAGCAGTATAATGCAGTTAAGTGCCAAAAAATCAGTTTACTTAATGACTTTGTCTTGACAATTTTATTATTATATTTGTCCCACTCGAAAGGCAAAGCTCCCATTTTATTTCCAATCTGACACACCCTAAAAAGTGTGCGTAAAGTTTTGCCGACGGGAACAGTCGAAGTCGAATTGTTTAGAAAATTGAGAACTTCAAAAGCCATATTTTTTAGTACACCCACACAAATGGTTAGCGAAATCACAACGGAACAAGAAAACTTTTGTCTCATTTATGTTGGTAATTTATTTTTGAGGATTATTTGGAATTTAAGTCCGGATGAAATCAAAAACGTAACTCCAAAGTGTTCACAATTCCGCGTGGGCTTAAATATAACAATTTTATTGCTACATGTGCAATACTTTATGCACACAGGGAAACGGAACATCAGTATCGAACATCGACAATCCGAGAGTTTACCATAATAGAGGAGTCATTTTCCAACATTCATCAAAGAATATTTTGTGTCATCTCATAACTGAGATATGTAGTGTTAAATAATTAAAACAAATTGATAGCAGGAGGCGCTTGCAGGACACGCTACACAGAAAGAACATGCCAACGTTACGAGAGCTTGAACGATTCGAAGAGTATTGGTTCAATTCGCAGAAATTGTAATTGACAAAAATTCGCATTTAATCCGAATTCCAAGGCTAAAAGTCTATCCAACAACCTGTACTATCAATATTCCAGACAAAACTAGTAGACAAGACACGACATGGCAGTAAAACGATTAAGTAAACTATTTACCTTCAGCCGTTCTGAACATCGTACATTTTTAATTGGAAGTTAGAAGCATGTTATAAAAGTGCCGTAATTGTGGTCTGGTATGTGTGGGCAGCACGTAACTTCAAACGTAATTTGGCCAACATTCTCCAATTAGACAAATGCACTTTGAGCGCTGTTCAAGATTCCGGGTCAAAGTTTTCCGCTGAACCTAACCACATAGTTCTTCCATGAAGTATCGGACTTTGGTATCCCCAGTCTGCTCTTTGAACTTTAACATTTCAAATCATATAAAATTTTAAGGAATTCGACGAATGCTACAGGTAGAGGTATTAAAAGCTGAGGTGGTCAATATTCTATTCTTGTTAAATCAAGGAATCATTTAGAGAACTTGTGAGCCACCAGTTGGGGAAATTTACAATCTTAAAAACTCATTGACAAGGATATTGGTGCATCATTTGGCTTTTACATGTCTGGTATCGATTACGCTTGAACTGTATAATTACAACAGCAGTGGTGAGGCGTTCAGTCCTGTTTTCTGAGCACCATTTACCACCAATTACTTGACAGTTGAGTTGAAACTAAATTTTAAGGAGATCAGGTAATCAGCACCCGAATCAAAATATTTGATCAGCTTCGCTCAGGTATATCTAAATCAGACATGATTACGATCATGACGAGTGAGATGATCAGACATCCGAGTATTAAACCGACCGATGTTCCATGTACCGATGTCGGCAAAGAATTTAAATACAAACTGTGCTGGAACTCTGGAACTATAGTAGCAAGTATACTTAATAATCCATAATCCTAAATTAAAATATCACCAATTCAATATTTTTAACCCCAAATTCTATACAATATGGGAGAGACCTCAAATTACTTGAAAATGCACAGAAAACTACACCGGGTAGATGGAATAAAAGCGTTTGGGAAGATTTTCAGAATGTACAACTTCCGGATCGTAATGTGTCAGGAACTCAGCAAGTCCCGTTTTCACAATACCCAACTTGCCTGAGGAATTCGGGTTTCGGTTACGAAACTTCTAACAAGATTAGACCAGACACCCGGCACCCCTTTCTCTTGTTCGCTCAACATACACAAATGTTAACTCATCCAGGAAATGCTTTCCCCATTTCCCCCTTTGGGCTTATTAATTGGAAAGCAGAAGAAAATACGGAAACTCATTGGAAGAAAGTAATATCGAAATAGTTTCCAAGTTTCCAAGCACCCCCAAAATAGTAAAACCAGAGTGCTGAGTCTAACATTAGCAGTTAGCATTTCATATGCACGCAACCATGCGCGTTCCTGTATTGGATTTTATTAAGTGAAGTGGGTTTTGTATTTTTTGTAAGTGTTGTCGTTAATTTTCGTATAAGTAATACTGATGATACCGATAACTTATCATCTGGCTTAATATTCCTAAGCCCTGTCCGCCTTCTGCTAATTAATTCCTTGTACTTTCTCGTTTCAATGGGAACTCTTCTCCTATACTTTCCAAAGATTACAGGTGTGTCCGGTTGTCGTAATTTTCAATTTCAATTTAACCTAGCGTTTTCACAGTACTTTTGATTTTGAATAAGAAATTGAAATTATTTAATTTTAACATCTTGACTCGTACTATAAAATATTTTGGGAAGACTGTTTAAAACCCACTTTTCTAATTTTATAATTATCTTTTCTATACAAAATCAAAGGAAGTTTTGAGTCTTAATGATTTTTGAATATTAAATTATTTGTGTTCGTCCATTGTGATGTTTGGACTGTAAAATACATATTGATTGCGATTTTTGTATTTAGACTTTCACTACTACATGAAATGAGTCTAAAGTGTTGAATACAAAAATAATTCTACATTTTTTGAACAATTTCTAAAGTTCCAATTTCTGAATTTATTCCTGCAATAGATAGCTAAATAAAATTCTTATCGAATTATTTAACCCATCGCAATTGTAATATTTCCTGAGAAAAAAAAACAAGTGTGAGTTTTCCACTATTGCTATGCCAGACCAGCATTTCCCACTCCTGTGTGAATTGTCAATGGTTATTACTTTGCCTATGCCTGCACGTCGCAACCTTGCAAACGCAAACGGTGGTATGGCGGTGGAGAGTACTGGATTTACAGTAAATCTGAGAGAAAACCTAGTTGGAGAGTGTAGAGTTTTACGAGGTGAATTTATTTTGTACATGAAAAAGCACAGAGAGATGTGAATTCACCGCTTCCCATCCCACAATATCCTACTCAGAATGGTTGAGAAATGACGACAAGTTCCATTTCCACAAATGCTCTTCAATCAAAACTACCCAACTCCACCACCACGCCACGCACCACACTGAAAATACAAAAGCGCGATTGAGAGTGAGAGATCGATAGATATCTTTGCCGAAATGCCAGTCTGGTAAACTGGTGATAAATAAGTAATATTCTGCGGACACTGGTTCGTCACATATTATTAAGAAGAAGAATATTATCAATCATAGGAGATACTGACAGAAAGAAACGACAATCGAAATGTACAGCAAATATATCCACCAATAATGATTTGTAGGGATAGGGTTAGATTTGGCCTAGACAAGGTACACAACATATCCTCAGGCGTGGAAGTAACCACGACTGAAAATTATTATAATTTAGTCGTGCCACTATAATCACTGCACTGCTAGAACTGACTGATATTTTCGTTCTCATAAAAAGTACTGAAAGCAATAAAAATACATACAAAAAAGTCCTAAAATGTCCAAGACTTGAAGAATGTGTCGATTGTCGAGTGTCGTAATATCAATATAGCAATGCAAGGTAACTTACAATTAGAATATAGAAAAATATCGAATACCAAACAATATTAGACATTTCGGCGATAGAATGCCCTGTATCAAAATCATATTTCATATTTAATCGTATAAGCTCTGCATTCAAATTAATCACAATTAACACTAAATTGGAATAAATTGAAACAAAAGTGTTTATGGTAGACAATTGTACCTCAAGATCATTCCATGACAAGAGGTTGGCTTTATTCAGGTAGGATAAGCCTGACCTATCTGTCTTTGTAGATAAGGTGTGCAGGCAGCTACACAACTGTTATTTTTTAGTCAGTAATGTTAAACTAATGCCAAAGTACATTTAGAAGGTATTGTAACTCAGATAACTTTATTATCTCGTGTTTCAGTTTTGCATTAATACGATAATTAATGATCATTATTTCTCCAAATTAGTTTTAAATATTTTGACAGTTTAACCGATAAGTGGGAAAGGACGAAGAAACTGGTTTGGAAAAATTAACAAAATTCCGGACTAAAAATCTTTATATCGACTTGCAGTTAGACGAGAATTCTTGTGCGAAAATACCTGGCAGAAAATTGTTGCCCATCTGTAAGTTGAAAATTCCTACTCGAAAATGGTTATCCGTGAATATTGAATTATAGCGTGTGAGTGTGACAAAAGGATGACACCCACAACAGAATGTTTAAATGAAGACGTAATTACAGAGAGCATGATCGGATTTGTAAAGGAGAAATCATGCATACAAATATTGGCACTGTTTGTCATTGTTGCCAACTGTTTGTCAACAATGAAATTTTCACCACTTGTAAATGGAAGGATTAGATGAGTGAATCCTATATTGAGGAACGAAGGCAGGTAAAAATGATACCCTTTTAGAAATTATAAGCATGAGAGAACTGCCTGAGAACGTACACTCTCCCCGCACAAATGTTGAAGAAATTACAGCTGAAAATCCAAGAGAAATCCAAGAGAAATTCAACAGAAATTATTGAATATTATTTGATAATCAATATTTAATAGCAACTGAATTCAGACAGGTCTGAGTCTAATTTTTTCACAAGGTTACAGCTATGACATTCCTTCATGAAATCTGTGCTAATTTACATTCCAAAAACATCCAAATACTTTGTATTTAATTTTTTATTAATTAGCAATTTTTATTTGTGAATGTTAATGTGTATGTCATGTAGTGCATGTCAATTGCATGCATGACGGGAACTCCATTCATTTTCTTCACTCGACTCAACTTCTCGACTCCTTCATTCAATCATTCTTATCCGCGAATAACTCCAATTTATCATTAGCAATCAAAATAGAATTACAATACATATTTTTTATGTTATAAAATTACCTATCTAATTTTTTTTTATTTACTTTGTGTAATCAGTAATAATTACATTTGCCTTAAATATTTTGCAAAAAAGTACTACAATTAGTTAATTTCCATATGTAACAGACAGGTAATGTAATTTTACCAAGTCTAGAAAATCAGTACCAACTCAAATTAAACCAAGGAGTATTCACATGTTAAGGTCTTTGGTCTCTTTGACGGGGGACCTTAACGTGTGAATCCTCCTTGAATTAAACTATATCCTAGTGCTAAAGTGTTAATTTCCATTGTATTGTGCAAAATGTATTATTCAAATATGCACGTGTGAGAGATTTAATCGTCCAAGTAATCCAAGCATTTTAAAGTGTTTTTTGAAAACTTTATATTGAAGTAAAATAATTTTTTAAGATTCTGGTTAAAATTCACAGAATCACAGAATTTGCGCCGTAAATAATTTTTTTTCAAATCTTTTAACGTTATGAATGTAGTACAGTTTAATGTGAGTATCGAGTGTGAACTCCTAAGTTCATGGTTTGTCTTCTTCATTACTTCATCCACTACTACTACACACAAATAAATACAAAGAGTATTCATCTCGATATTCATCCTTGACTTTATTATATTGTGCTCAATATAACCATTTATATATAATCATTTGATTTTTTATTTAGTGAATTTCTCTGGGAGCTTACAATTTACGATTGTTCCGCACACCGAATACCGGGTCACCTAAAATTGTGTTAACAAAAATGAACTTCTTAAACACCAAAGAATTCTTTTCCCTGAGTATAACAGCAACAGCCCCCCACAGATATAATATAACTGACATATATTTGAGTTGCATTTTCAAGGTTATGTGAAAAGATGAGAACTTATATGCTGGTTCGATATTTTAGTAGATTGAAAAGTTCTGAATTCTTTTAAGCTTAAAAATAATAATCCGTGGGTTTTTTAATTTTAGAAAACCCACTGACCTTAAAGTCTTATTATTACTATTAAACCTACTATTTTAATATAAATCACAAATGAATATGGTGGAAAATGTATGTCTCGATTTTGTTGCGATACCTGTGCATAAAAAGTGTTACATTATTTTGAAAAATAGATGAATTGAATGAATTTGACAAATAAAAGTGCATAGCGATTATTGAATCAATGAGTCATAGACGATGATTCATAGTCTCATGCTCTCATGTCATGACCTTAGACAAACCGCAAACGCAAGGCTATATAGAAAAAGTCGTTTGCCTTGTTAGAGTTGAAACCTCACACTACACTACTTACACTACATATTAACACTAACACGATCGAGGTCGAATTCGTAAATATACAGTGTGGTCCAATTTCAAATATGTATAGTCAGCTCACGTTACTGTACTTGGGCGTAATAATTCTCAATTTGTTTGCCAAAAGCTCAGCTAACAAAGAATTTATCCAAATCGGCCTGAGCAGGTTGTATATGACAGTGACAGTATGACATCAGTGAAATGGCTACAAATTGAGAATTCACTACTTCGAGTATTTAACTGGCAAGTAGAGTAGAGAAGTGATCCACACGACAAATTAACGGACAACGTTGCGGAGAAATTGTGTGCACGAAAATAATGAGTGACATTATGAGATAATTGTGCAATTGAGCGTGCAAACCATTCAGTTTTGAATAAAATTCATCACACTAATCCTTCAGAAGGTTTTGGTCCACCCTGTAAAAAAAGTGCAGACAGGACATGCACAATCAAACTGAAGACTACACGAGTATATACGTTCATATGAAAAAAAATGTTGTGCCGGTGTCTGACGGGCTGCATTTGCATACACTATTTGTATTTATTTTTTATCTTAATTTAACATTTACAATTCTCCACACAGACTGGCACCAGAACGTTTCGTTCTGCAGTTTATTTTTCTTGACTTTTTTTCTCCAGTCCAGCCAGTCGTCTTTCTGTGTTCTCCAGACTTGGTATACGAGTAATCTCACGAGACTGACTTAACTCCAGAGTCCTTATCCAATTGGTTGGTGTCAATTTTTAAGTTGTATGAACTTTTCGTGTACAACAGAAACAAAAATAGAAATAATTATTGTTTCAAGTTGGTGGTAACTGGTAAGTCCAAGAAACGATATATTTTTTTTCTAGTTCTTTCATGTAATTTTATTGTGAACGTATTAGTATGATAGAACATTGCATAATTTTATTTCATAACGAAATTTTGGGTTGTTCTGTACAATCTATGTGAAAAGATTCAGCCACCGCGCACCGCCTACTATACAAATCTCTATAATTGTTCCAGGAAACGGACAGACAAACCATGGCTGGTGTGGACGACTTACTGGACGCTATTCAGAAGCTGGAAATCAAATCGGAAGAAGAGTATTGTCCTGACAGAAAAAATATTAAGGAGGAAGTCAA
>JAQIXO010001533.1:0-12071 GCA_034700305.1 Protaphorura armata | reverse complement strand
CAAAACGTAATCCACATTACCTTTTGGATTACGTTTTGCATTACGATTTGGAATTTACCTTTTGCATTTGAAATCCAAATGCACAAGGTAAATTCCAAATCGTAATGCAAAACGTAAATTTCAAATCGTAATGCAAAAGGTAAATTCCAAAACATAATCCACATTACCTTTTGGATTACGTTTTGGAATTTACGTTTTGCATTTGGAATCTGAAATATCCAAATACACGATACTAATTGAAAGGATATCTCACCGTCCGTAGCCAAGATCAAGATGAATGCTGCAATGCTGACCCCGACCACCAACACGATCACGCTGGTAAAGCTGTAAGAACAATTCATTGTACTTCACTCAAGCCACGAAAGATTTTCATCCGTCAACCACGGATCAGTAGAACCAAATAGCGACTGTTTCCAATCCTAACTTTCCCCTGGAAATTTATAGGGTCAGAAAACAGCTGAGAGATTGAGAGGTGTGAGGTAATATGACTGACGTGAGAAGAGGACCTGAAATGCTTCCTCACAAATCTATAGTCTACAGTTTATAGCTTTCAGTTCAAGTGCAGTCCAGTATAAACTAGTCCAAATCCCTTGAGACTTTTATACGTACGAACACTTCATTTAATGAAGTCCGAAGGTTTCCAAGATCCGAGACTCTCGTACAGAGCGGTTCACGACCAATTCATCATGTCTACTCAACATTTGACCGCTAAAGAAAAGTGTAGCACACATGTGAAATAGTTATGAACCACCACACAAGTAAATTCTCCAGAACATTCGATTGAACTTGAGTTCCCACATTCGCATTCCGTTTAGGTTTAGGCACTGTTGCACATACACTGCACTGCCTGCAGATTTGCTTGAAGAAACCGAACCCGGGTACGCGTATGACAAGGCCGTGGCTTTAGTACTTTTTCCGCTTTAAAACTCACAAGGAAAGGAAGTCACACGACCTCGACGTACGAATTTTATTACTGTAATATAATGTCCATCATTTTAGACTTGTGCTCATTCCATTCCTGTACATTTTGGGAACCACACTTTCACCAGTTTCCTCGTAAGAATCAATGCAATGAAGAATATATGAAAAAGTCAAGGTCTTGGTCCACGAGAACAAAACAATAAAAGTGCAGTAATTTTCTTCGATGGTTCGTAAAATAAAGTGTGTCACAGTTAAGTTAAGTGTACGTCGGCAATTCGTAATACATCGTGATCTCAAGAAACCAAAAGTCTTTGGGAACAATCTCTTAAAACTTGTAAAGGCAAATAAATAAGGGCATCTGAAATATAAATATAGAGGATACATTTTTGTATAAAAATATTTATGAACCTGAATGATTTATGAACTGGTACTCCAATTTAAGATGTTCCCTTGTGACAATCCGTATTAATTCATACTATAGTATAGTCAAGTATATTCTGGAATGTCAGGACTGACGTAAATCTGTATGTGTCCCAACACAAAGCCATACCTGTTCTGAAATACAAATTACGTAAATGAAGGATATGCGTAATAAAATGTAATTAGAAATTTGAGAACACAACGATGCTTTCTACTTAATTAATTCAATTTCAATCGTAAGGAGAAAGCGAACGAACGAAGGTACACACGTACATACCTTTGTACGTATTACGTATGCATGTAAGTGACGCAGAAGAGAATTAGCCTGGGAATTCGAAAACAGATCAAATTTCCAGTTTCACCTTGATCTCGAGGCTACTGTTGGTCATTTCTATGCATTCTCTACCAGTTCGGACGTCAGGAAGAGAAAATGTTTAATCAGTGTAATTGATATTCTGAAAAACATGACGCCCTGGCACGAGTCAATATTAAACACTAGGATTCTTCTAGAATATTCCATTTCAATTAAAAAATATAATATAATTCTAAAAACCATGTCCAGGAGATAATTCTATAATTCCTATACATAATTCCTGGACAATTCCAATATGTGTGTGTGATTTCATGACAACTCCAACTCCAGGCATCCATCAGTAACATGGGTCGCGCGACACGGTATGAGTGAAAAACACCTCTCTCACACTCGATTAACAAGTGTTCTGGATTCTTCTGATTACTTTTGACTACTTTTGACTAAAATTTTATTATGGTTTGCCCTGTCATGGATATGAAGCCTTTCGCGTCCATGGGGCCGGAAACATCAAAACATCCTTGGAATTTTGAAGTGATTGAATTTTCATGCTTTCTCTTTTGGAATCTCTTGAAAGCTTTCTCTGTCTCTCTCACACACACACAGAATACGTGTACTTGAAACACAACGACTTCTGGTCGTAAACCTCAATTCTTAATGCAATGCAATGCACAGCCTCCTATCAAAATATCGAATTCACAATCCAAATCCTCATGAGCGCCTGACAATGAACAATTCAATCAAATTAATCAAATTTTCTTACGTGTGCTCTGAAGAATTACTTAATTCTTGTGAAAAGACCACATGACCCAGATCACACAGTTACAGGTACAAGTACAGGACCATCTTCCACGGAACCCTGCGATTCTAACCCTGAGATTCCCATTTCATATTCCTTGTCGTCATAAAAAAAAGGTAATGCGTCGAAATTATTTTACATTGAAACTTAGCATTTATTGTGCGATAGAAGAAGAAATTGGGGTATTGATAAACTACATGTACAATCTGTCAATAGTAACTATGGTTGAGCTTCGAAGCCTTATTAATTCGTGCGACGAGTAGTATACTACGTTGTAAACGACTTATTGCGATCCCTCTGTCCGTCTGTCTGTCTGTCTGTCACGCGCTGCAGATTTTTGGGAGCATTTCAGAAGTTGAAAGTATCCATATTGAAGCAATTGTTTCGACGATGGGACGATAGCGCAATATTAGGAGGTAAATAGTGGAGCGGATTAGAACGCCAAATTACCCAAATTTGCATGTGCTAAGAACAAAAAGTTTCCAATCACCAAAAATCACCAAAGCAACAGACACCAAACACATTAAGAGGATACTCATTGAACTTGTTCACCGTCTAATTAAAAATATCACGCCCAAACAGTGTTGGAATAGTTTTACGGAGTATCGTTGAATTTGTATAAGCACAGCACAATCAGCCGTATAACCCCAGCCTTTTGACCATTCAGGTCTTACAACTGCATTCACTCCATCATTCAATGTACACAGAAAATAAGACTCCAATTCTGTCATGAATTTATTTGCATTCGGAGTTCCAGGAAAGGTCAAGAGTCAAACCAAACCGCGGTATTTAAATCCGGTCGACCTTGAACGGGTGTCACTGGTGATAACGTCGGAGACTCCGACTTCGGAATTCCTACATCTTCAACTATATCCAACCCAGAGACCCGAATTTCCAATGGACAGAAGTCGCACGACTGCTTGTGGGTTACTTGGGCTAACATCCAGTGGCGTAAATAAGGGGGGGGGGGCAGGTATTTTTATTTATGAGTTCAAGTAGGAATGTGGAATCCCAACAATGCCATTTGCCCAGCTCCAAAACAAGTAGGATTATCCAAATCAACCTCCTTGGGGTCTTTGAACTCAATATTGGCAAATCCTCCAGTCCCATTCGAGGCTCTGACACCAGTACCTGTACTACCAGTCGGTTTCTTGTAGTTTGTTCCAAAATAATTTCCCTGAAGAAATGACAAAATTTTAATTTTAGAAACATGGAAGGAATTTTTTCAACTTTGTGTAAGACAGGTTACTTAATTACCTCAACCCGAAGAGATGCAGTGTACCATGTGTTTGGTAATATTTTGACAGGTTTTTCAAACTTGATTTGGTAGTGCTCGGATGTATTGTTCTCCTTGAGCACTGTCTCCCGTTTCTTAGCGTAAATGCTCTCAAGGTCATAATCTTCGACTCGAACCTCTACCATGTATGAGGATGGAGTTGGTGACGCTTCTTTAAAGGAACACTTCTCTAAAGCTAAGTGATTGTGTTGAGTAGAACAATTGGAACTTGGAAATTGACGAAGGGATGTCTTCTTGACTGGGGTTGAGTCTACTTTGTTGAGTCCAACACTTGTCATCCATACGGGAATGTCAGCTTTGAAGCTATGGAATCGAAATTTTATCGAAATATACAACAAATCATACAATTCAGATGAAAGTTTTATAAGTAGATCATTATGGACCTTACCAAATTCGATGCCAAGTACTCGTAATTTTAATTGATCCAGAGCGGGTCTTTAGTCTTCGCAAAATACAGTTAGTTTCACAAACGTAGTAATTTCTTGGGTTTAAGTTGAACGTTTTATTAGTATCATGGTTGGACCTACAAACAAATATGTCACAAAATAATAACTACCGATAAATTGTAGATTTTATAGAATTTCGTATTAAAGTACTGACCTCTGAGCAACTGGAATGTTATAGTGCAATAAAACGGAGACGACCTCTTCAGTGAGGAGAATTCCTCGAGACGTCACTTTTAGAGAGAACTCAGAAGGTAGAATTTGTGGGAATCGGATCAACGGAATCAAATTCTCAAGAATTGAACGTACATTCTTGTTCGTTATGACTGTTCCGTCCCGTCGACATTGTGCTTCAGCCCAACTAATTAATATTACATAAGTTTACTGCGGTGCAGTGTGTAGAAAGCGTCCTCTATGTAAATCAGATCAGATGAACCTACCGAATCAATGCCTCAAAGAGTTGGATTTCATCAAAAACAGTCAAGTCATCTCTAACGACTAATTTTTCCAAAAGTTCGAATGAAAGTTCTAAAAATTCATTTGTCTCTACAATTCTGAACGCGAATCTGAGGAGATAACGTACGTACGACATAATTAGCTTAAAATCACAATGTAAATGACAAATGACATATCAAAATGGGTGTTATATGAAACTAGCCTGCAAACAAGTTGAATTGCTTGTTCCTCAAGTTCCTTCTCTTCATATTTGACAGCTTGTTGAAAAATTATGAGTGCCGTACGCTCAGTCACAGCAGTTTCCAAATATTTGATACAAATTCGAATCAAGTCAGGTACTTTGAAAGTCTTAGCAACTCTGAGCAATGGAATCATTTGATTACTTTTAAGAACAGTACAATCTCCAGAATACAAAAACTAAACAATAATAAATAAAAATGATTGATTTGGACTGATTTTTTTAACATTATTTGCCACATTCTCCACACACTTAAAATTCATACCTCCAGGAATATGTTGAAAATTTCTGGCTCTATATCAGGAATGTTGAATTCCTTAATGGAGCCATCTCCACTTCCAACTGCACCTTCATCGAGCATGGCTTCGAAAATTGGTGATCCAATCTTGAGGACAAGTTTGTGGGCCTTCATGGGTTCTTTATTCAGTCCGACTATGAACTCAAAGTCACTAAAAATCTTACTTTCCAGAAGGTAATTAAACCTGTCAACATGATCTTTTCCACTTGTCTCCCGCCAATCATTCTTCACGCTGACATTCGACGTCGAATGCTTAGTTTTGTCCTCAGGTACCCCCGACATTTTTAAAATTATCTGAAGTAATACAAAGAAATACTGATTGTTAACCGCGCGGATACATAACCTTTAAGCTCCTTGTCACGGCACAGAATCTGACTAACTTCTGACAACCCAAAGATTAGTCTGCTCGCATGTATGGTTCCTGGTTATTGACAAAGGTGTGATGTAGTTTCAGATATCATGGTGGGCAAAGTTTCCTCCCCGGAGGTTTAATTCCGAGAACTGGTGTAGCGCTTCAGTTTGATCTTTCAAGTTCCTAGAACAACGTGATGGCGAAGAAATTGGCTTCTTATTCACAGTGAGTAATTTTCAACTGTCTCGATGTCAATACTGAACAGACTAGAACAATGAACCTGAGGGAGCTTTGAGTTCGAACTGGTTTTAGAATTAGACTCCGTCTCACCAACGATTAAACAAGACTCTTCAATATTTGATTTATTGAGTCAATAACTTTAACTGTTTCGGTTCAAGACCGAATTTTTAATTTTCCTCGCGTGTGCACTTTAAATGAATACTCTTATTTTTAGTAACTTTCTGTGACTCCTCACACGCACAAGCTTTTAAGCCTTTTGAGCTTTAATATTTAATGTTATTTAAGTTCATTCACTTAAAATAATGTCTAGAAATACAGTTTATGGTAAAATTAAATAATAATGAATTCGTGACAGACTGTTAGAACTCTTGAATTATAAATCGTTGACGAGAACGAGCTAAGGCGTTCACCCGAAAGGTAGTTTCACACATTACCGTAGGTATATACTAAATATTTAAAATCGGATTGAGCAGGAAGTCGATTTTATGACAATTTTTAATACGAATTTGGTTTCTCTATGAAGCATAGGACAATAGTGGATGGATCGGACTGAAATTTGGTATACATAATCCAGGGGTCCTTGGCTCCTACGGACATCTTTCATAACAGACTTTTCACTTCCGGTTTCTCCAGTACTCAGTAATGTTTATTTATCTTGACCTCACAAGGGACCCACGGGAGCTGATCTTGGATTCTCGAGCTGAAATATTTTGTGGGAGTTGACCAACTTATCTGAATGCCCTGTGCAAAATAATTGCTTCAATATGGATACTTTCAACTTCTGAAATGCTCCCAAAAATCTGCAGCGCGTGACAGACAGACAGGCAGACGGACGGACAGAGGGATCGCAATAAGTCGTTTACAACGTAGTATACTACTCGTCGCACGACTTAATAACTGTATTCACAAATTGTATAAGCAATACAGCGCCATATAATTATGAGGGGTGAATTCATTTGTCAGAGTAATTGATGTAATTTGTTTAAACCAAGAACCACACATTGTGAGCACGAAGGAATTGAACCGTCAGTATAGCCAAAAAATGTCCTACGTGGTGTATATTAGGGGCATTCGAAACGTTCTACCTGAATCTAGAATAAAATAGTTGAAAACTAAAGAAAAGTCGTGCAGAGTTGGATATGAAATTTATAAGAACATTGGCTTTTGTTTCTAATGGTAATTAAGTACAAGTAGAATTATTCCAATTGCAATTGTTATACATTCAATTAACTGAATATTTGCTTCCATTTTTATTAGTTGAATCTACTTTAATCCATTCGCTTCCTGTTGGCTGTTGTGCTGTTTGGTTATTTCTACCTAAGAATTTAATGCTCATCACCCACACTTGCTCCGTGATGTGTTGGTTGTAAAGAACATCAACTTTTGTTTGCTCCATTAATTTTGGTTTGTTTGACCTAAGAATACAAGGCGCTTCGTTTCACATTCGTATAAGACACATAGTTTCTTCCACCACACTTTCTGATAATAAACTTGTCAAAATTTATCTTCTAGGATAGACTTGACATATAATTAACGTAATTGATCCGCTGTCAATTTCGGTAGTGACTATTTCCTTCCGTGCTTATTTATTTTAACTCAGGGAAAGCGTAGACAAATGAGCGAAAGCCCTAACTACCAAACTTGGGTCCTGAGAATTGACTTTCTTGGAATAAGGAATTCCCAGAAACGTTCTTCTTCACTCGCTCTCTCTCTCATATACTGTCATTTTGTAACGTCTGTAAGAGTCTGAATACAATCATTTTTATTCGAATTATTCTTATTTTCAGGGAATTTAACATGACTTGGAATGAATGACGCTAAACACCCTGCACGTCTAGAAGCAAATTTTGGCGATCCACCCCCAATTCCCTATTCCCCAATGGAACCAGGAACCAGGAACAAATGTAAATGAATCAGGTCAAAGTAAAATTTTGGGTGAATGTGAAATTGACCCTGCCCTTACACACATCCTTGGAAGCTTGGAGATTGAGAATATTGGATCACGTAATTAATGGTGTGCCTCAACTTTCACAGCGCCTAGCCAAAACATTTTCAAACTTGGGTATAAGTTCCGAGATGAGCCATTTCAATATTGACAATGATAATTGCACTGCCTAGAGTGATCCGATCGAAATTTCGCCAGTTCCAATGGATCTCAGTCAGTCCCCTTAAACCTTAAAACTCCTTCTAATTGAACTTGGTCAGACCACGTACAGAACCAATGTTTGGGTAAACACGTCACCTTTTGTACAGTGTCGCAACATGAACGGCGTAGTAACACGCCGTCTAATTGCTTCTGAAGTTTGGTTGTCACACTCTAATTTTTCTTCGTTTAGAGTCAGAGTAAGCTCGAACTAAAATAGGGGAAGGCAAAGCCACACCCAAGATATTTTTAAATGTATGTGTTTGAATAATAAATGTAAATTGTATACTTCACAATTCTTTTCCAGTTTTATACGTCGTCAACAATGTGACCGCTTTGAACTGGGAGTATGCGGCGGCCACTGCAACCATTGCAGTGTTTTGATTTCCAACTAGTGGTATTTCTGAATAGAAACCACCAATATTCCCTTGATGAAAGCTAGCTAAAATTATTTCATCAATATAATATCTACAGAATAGAAGTAAAAAGAGTCGATCTCACTTTCACCCGAAAGCTCAAATGTTTCGCTGAATAAAATGGTTTTCATTTTACTCTACGCATTACTAACTTTTACCTTCAATCTATCCCAGACTTTAGCATTCGATTTTGAGCCAGATATTAGAGTTGGCTACCCGGATCGGAAATTGTCGGTTGTACTAAGAATCAAAATCTGATAATTCAAATGTCATTCTTTTTTTTTGCAGGCGCAAGTTCTTTTGAGACGATGCGAGGAGTCATTTGGGATTATATTTACAAGAATCATTTTTTAATTTTGTTTTTGAATGAAACTTTAGGATTTTCAAGCAATTCCCATTTCTGAATCAATAGGCAATCCTGCTGGAGATCGAACGCCTAGTATGTCTCTTGTGGACTTTGAAGAATTTGACACAAATCATAACGGTGGAGAATGGGATTAAGTAAGTTGCTTTTTGTGGAAAGCAATCATTACTAGAACACTTTGGTTAAGTGAAAAGTTTCGTGTGGGGAGAAATGTAATTCACTTTTCTTTCAATTTTAGGATGAACCTTCAATTCCTCTTGCGAATCCTTGTGAAGTACGACCTTCACGAATTTTGCTTGTTGGGGTACCCAAGATTCTTCGACATGACAGTAAACACACCAGTGTAGCTATTGCTACATTTAGGATAAAACGGTGTCAAGTTATTTAGAGGGTTTCCATGGACATATTGTTTCTATTTAAACATTGGCGTTTCCGTTTCCAAAGGACATTAACACTCCATGAAGATATTAGCGTTTTTCTGGATACAGTACCGTTTCCATGGAGATATTAGTGTTTACCTGGATAGAGCACCGTTTCCATGGATTTGTACGGCAGAGGAGAAGTCAAAGAAGAGAAACTACTTTTGCTCCAATTTACGTGCATTTTGTAAAGGGATGGCGGCCATCGCCGTATACATTTTGATCAAACCGACAGGATTTGTCTGTCCAAATTGAATATTCGGTTGGAATTCTCCTAGCAACCAATTTTGATGTCATAAAAAAAATCTCATAGGGTGATCAAAACAACACTGTCATCAACTAGGTTCAATACCGTGATTTAGGGCACGCCCTGAAAACTACACCACCCTATCTAACTTTCAACCAAATTGGGTCAATGACCCCGGCGAATTGCAAACAAGTGAACAATCCAAGCCACGAAGTCGTCTTGGACAAACAGTAGCTGCAGATTTTCATCATGCTCGTGTTTTTTTTTGTGACTGCAATATTTCAATAGTTACTATTTTTGATAGTCGTGGTCTAATGACACTGCACTTTGTTGCAGTTTATTTAACTTCATATATCCTCAGCGCACCTGCGACATGGCTGGTCGGGCGAGGTCAATCATCCAGTTCAAATTTCGATCAGCCAATCAGGATCGTCGGATTAAAATATTTTTTTTTGATTTGTTGAAAATAAACATGCTCAAAAATGCACTCACCCAGGTGCATTTCTCCGACTAGGCTCTTCAATCTTCATGTAACTCAATTAAAATCACAAATTAAATAGAAAATTTTGAATGTAATTAATTACAACTGCAAAATACATGAGAAATTGTGAAAAGTAATTAATTACAACTAGGATGTGTGTGTGTCGTCCCGGTTCCACTACAGAAGAGCCAGCTCGCTCCCGTCCCACGCTTAGCGTAAATGACCGATTAGAACCCTGGTCCCTATTAGAACCCTGGGCTCGAATACAACCCGGGTCTGGAGGCGGCACATTTAAATAGAGCCCCGGGGTTCTATACGGTCATTTACGGTATGTAAGTCACAGATAGTAGATCTTAAAATTTTGCATGTTTCTTAATTTTTCATCGTTTTTTTACAACAATTAATTTTAAAAACATGACCCGTACATAAACAATTCTCTTTATTATATGGCACATGCGTAACGTAATAAATATATTTATCATTAGGATGTATGTCATCCCGTCACGGGTAAGCCACAGATGGGCGAGCGAAGCGGAAATACAGGCACTAACTGTCGAAAGAATTGTATTATGGAACGAACCAAAATATCTTACTTCAAATTTTATTCATTCTTCTAATAATTCCGAATCAACGCAAAATAAACTTCAACATCATTTAGTTTCTTTAAGTTTCATACGTTCCGACAGAGCTTCAGCTTGACCAAGTTTGAACAATCGTAAATGTTTCTTCTTCTCCGCCATTTTCTTTTGAAGTTTTTGTTCAAATTCCAAATTGTTCAAAATTTTTACAGTTTGTTTTCAATACTGTGGGGAACTCAAATTTAAAATTTCATGCACCGATCTGGTGAAACGTTTATTAGAAGCCCGGTCTGTAGTTACACCTCCTTCTTGTCTTACATTCAATAGTTGAATTTTTTTACGAGCCTTCCGTTCACTATCAAGCCGTCTTCTTCTATCAATTTGGGATTCCTCTTTGGCCAAGCTATTTAGACTTCTTGCCTCATCAATTACAATCAGTAGCTCAATAGTTGTAGAAGATTTGTACATCTTACCAGCGGTCAAAAAATTTCACCGGTATTCAAACTCGTGTAATGGAAAAATATCACATGAGTGGCAAAAATTATTCAGAATTTAATAATTCTCACTTTGGTAGACAATGACATTTTTTTTAATGATATATTGTTTACGATAGATCGTTTTATTTTTGACCAAATTTTTGGTTGTTTTGCCAACAACTATTCTGTGGGTAGGTGGGTGTCATTTCTTCATTTCTTATCAGAATCACTTCAAATTTGAACCATGCCGAAACCCGAAATTCACTTCTACTTTTCTTCCGACCTCAAGTCGGTGGCTTCACTCTTTCTACTTCTCTTTCTCTTCGCAGGTCACAGGTCACAATTCGCTCGCTCGCTGGCTCTTCTGTGGCTTACCCGGGACGGGACGACACACATCCGAAGTCATTCATAACGAACGTTAACCATAAGCAACATAAAAAAACGGACAAACAAAACCGGAAAAAAAGCGACAAAAGATATCGAAGTCATTCTCATTCATAAGGGAGGGTAACCATGAACAACATAAAACCCACATAAACAAATGCGGAACAACAAAACCGGAAAACCAACAAAAGAGCCCAAAATCATTCATAAGAGCTTCGCTTCGCTTCGTTCACTTCGCTCGGTGGCTCAATAAGAAATACGTAATTGTAATTGAATTTGCAATTATAATTTCAAATACGTGTTGTCATTCTCGAATCTCGAATGCACGACTGCAGGTCCTAAGCATATTCAACAAACAAAAAAGCATACAGCTCTTCTATAAGTACAATTTGATTTGATTTTTTCATTTCTCCATAACCTTCTGTACTGTCACAGTATAAGACTTTACTAGTAGTTTCAATTACAAATTACAATTACAATCACTTTCACTTAATTACAATTACAAATTACGTGCAAGTGCATTGTAATTTTGTAATTGACCCAAGTCTGCTGAATACTTCCTGACATAAATTTTAATTGGTAAAAAAAGTCATATGCACGGTGTATACCATTGAATGGCTCCGAACAGGTCAGGTAATTCAGGTCAGGTCGTTTTCAGGTCGGGTATTTTTAAAAATTACCTGACCTGAAATGTTTCAGGTCAGGTAAAAGCTTGACCTGACCTGATACCTGTTCAGGTAACCTGATTTTGCCTAATTGGGAGCGTTAATTCTCAAGGGCTAGCCGTGT
>JAQIXO010001532.1:0-12076 GCA_034700305.1 Protaphorura armata | reverse complement strand
TCACGCCTACCATAAAAATAACATGGTTGGGTGTTGGGTTTTAAAGACCAAATAATAATCACAAAACAAACTTTCATTAAATTCAATATTTTAATTGATTGTGCAGACTTCGAGGCCTGGTTACACTACAAATAAAAATTACGCACTGCGCATTACGCACCAAGTATTCCAATTCCAAATGTAATCTGAGCAATAATAAAAAATATTCCGTTCCGAATAGATGAAACAATAAACAATTATTCGTGACAGTTATGACAGTAGAACTGCTTAGGATTTTCGGATCGTGTTTAAAGATTGTGTGATTTTTGGCTACAGGTTTTTAAGAAAGTGGTGATTGTTTCAAGAGTCCAATGATCATATCAGACTACGGATCTTATAATATTACTCAGATTTAGATTGTACATTAACTAAGCGAATAACCGATCCAATCGAATATGGTCAGTTAATGCCGATCAGAATGATGAGTACATAAATATATTTAAGACGGTATCCTTAATCAGGTCCATCGCCATAACTTTTATCTAATGACTTCCGTCCAGTCCAGTACAAGTGCAGTGAGAATATAATAATAGCACGCATCTCATAAAAAGCTTCTAGAAAAATATTAATTGTGCTGTACTTGTATGTGCCAGATATGTTTGCTCCACTTAACTTGAAGCACCTACAATTCCGCTCACGGCAAAATAATAAATAATCATGTGTACATAATTTTTCACAAGTCATTGTAAGACCAGGTTTCTAGACGACTAAAAAATAGAAGGACGAAGTCTTCTTCATTAATTCATATCCATTGAGTAGACCTAGCCACACGAATAAACGTACAATGACTGACATCATTGTTGCATAACAGGTGCAGGTGTGTGTGTGTAAAAAAATTTATAATGTGCCTAAACTATGGAAGTAGTAGAAATAGAATAATTCAGAACGAAAATCCTACTATCCGAAAAAGGTGGTAAATCTGCCACGGAGAAAATATCACATACTCCGTTCCGTATTTCTTCACTTCATGTTAAAGAAAATCCTCACGTCGTAAAAATGTACGATAAATCAAGGAGTATTTGATTTTCTTCACGTATCCAAAATCCTAGGATCTAGCAGCTAGGTTATCCGTATACATAATTCAGATCAGATGTCCCGATTTCCATTGGGATGTTACGAAAGACATTTGTAATTTTAATCTGAACACAGACAAAAAATCTTTGGATACAGTAGTGGGCCGAAAACTGTGTCGAAATATTAAATAACTGTCAAAGTCTGTCGAAGATAAAATTAACAGTTGTCCAAAGAATAACCCAGATTGAGTAACCCAATACTCAAACACAAACTTTGACCTTCTGAACTGTGATTAGAAAAATACTACAAAGAGACGGACATGACTTGAATTATAATGCCCGACCAACAAACATTATCATTAAATCTATACATAATGTAGATCCTTGAGTTTCAGGATATTACGTAGATAATTGGCTAGAGCAAAAGCGGGAGAGACCCTTTACCTTCAAGACTACATCGTAATACATATTATGATTCTCAAATACTGTTTACTGTTTAACTATGTTTTTTTAACTAACATAATTTCATAAAATTTGATAAATTATGACGTATGACCTGTTGTATTATGTAGTTGGCCAGTGCAGTGACCGTAATCTAATTTATAAATCTACGCGTTTAGATTGAAAATGTTATTCCACTCGTCAATGATGAAATTGGAAACTGATCATATGCGTTCTGCGCGGTTTGTCATTGTAGCCATTGCGTAAAGATGATTTATGATAAGTTTCAGATAATTAAATGTGTCATACTTTAAATATTAAACATAATAATCTGGATTGCCTCACGAAACGTAATTTCGTATTCTCAATTTCTCATTGAGTTAAAAACTTCAGTACAATGAAGTACCAGGAGAATATTTCAAGTTGACTTGACTTTGCAAGAAATTATAAAGGTTATGAAAGTTAAGTTATGAATATTGGATTAAATCCAATTTTTGTCTCCTGTTTCAATGTTTACAAAAACATCCCATCGTCTGGAAAGTCGAAAATGAACATAACGGAATACGAATAAACTGTATACCTTTTTTCATTCCTTGTAGACATAACTCACATAAACCTACTCCAGCCCAACGTTAACCAAATATGCATGACTTGACTGACTTGACTCATTATTGATTTTGATTGTCTTTCTTACTTACTCCCACATATAATGAAATGTATTCTAATGAAATTTTCCATTGCACAATTGATATAAAAAGTTTCTCGTCGAAACCTTTCTCTAATCTTCATTAAAAATGCAATTTCCTTGTGATAAAATGGTATACACGTACGATATTTCAATTCCCCTATCATAAATTCGTAATCTTATCAAATTCGGGTTATATGACCGGGTGGGGTCCAAACTAACAACCGAAGATCGTAGTTGTACCTTGTACGTTGTACCGGCACCGGTGGTCACCGAGTGTCACTTCTTGCCAAAGGCCAAAAAATTGAAACTGACACGTTAAATGCAAACAATACAAATGCACTCAATAAAATGTCGTTCGGAACTCAAGGTTTAGGAATCGAATGAATTGCGCAATTTCATTAAGATAATGAGTTATGACAGTGATTTGGTTTACTGAATGATTCTATACTGCGTTGCATTTGTTGGGGGTTCGACCTCTCTGGTAAACATAATTTTGATTAATGCTTTAAGATGTTAGTCTAACTGACATTCTTCGAACTCTTCGATTTGGATCATCTCCGTTGAATATTACCTGAATTTCATTTCACAGTTTGTTTGCTCTGCTTTTATAATTATACTACTGACAACTTGAAACTCTAAAAATACATACATACTAAAATTACACTCCCTCGAAAGTATTTTACAACGGATCTATTTAAAAACGCAAGTCCAAACTTACCCAAAAAGGACCCTCACAAAAACCGTCCATCATAACTGGACGAGATTTTTTAATTCAATCGGATGAAACCGATCAATAAAATCAAAGTCCCTCCGTTTCCCGTTCCCGTTTTCTACAATCTGTGACGTAGTTTATTGTGTTGTGCGGTTTTTACAGATAATTTTAATTTAGCCACCGGGGAATCGGAATAGATACGATACGTAACACTGTGTTCTATTTTTTTTATTATTTTTATTTTTTTGTTTTCAATTCACTCTTCCCTGCTTCACTACTGTTCCAGTTCCACTGACTGACTGAGTTTCTTTGGATTTGATTTTTGGAAGAGAGTTGCACGTGTGCATTTGAATCCTGGACAGAAAGACTACACGGGAATCCTAGACACAAATAAAAAATGTTCCTCTCACTTTCAACACATCACACACACTGAGCATTCAGACTCAATGGGAATCAGACTGACTGGACGGCTGGGATCCCAAGAGTCCAGTCAAGTCCAAGTATAGCGAGTATAATTTTTTGCATTGCAAGTATAGGGCGTCAAATACAGTGTCGATTTAGTATCACGTCTCAATTCTCAATAGTACCGGTATTTTAATATAAGCCTTTTCGGTACGGTACACGTACAGCACTGGTACGTGGGGTAATTACTGGTAGGGTAATTACTGGTAGGGTAATTACTGGTAGGGTAATTACTGGTCCTATGGTAAAAGTCATATACAGGGTGGGCCATAAATATCCGGCCCGATTTTTGTGTGACCCTAGCGGTAGAACCTCTTGTCCGATATAAATTATAAACTACATAATGCCATGATATGATTGCTATATGCCTCATTAGAAAGCCTCTGAAATCCAAAATTTTTCATAGGGATCCCAGCGAAAAATTCTGGATGCACATGATAAGATGGTTTCGAAGAAGGTCATGGTAGGATCACATCATGGGCCCGGCGGGAGGATGGGTCAAAGTGGGCCCCAAGCCCAGGCCGTCCGGTTGGACAGGCCGTCCCAAAATTGAAATAAAGTGAAATGTTTTGAGGAATTACAAACTTATACGGACATCACATATCCTTGCATGAAATTGAGAAAAAGATTAAAATTTTTTCGGCCCTTCGGGCCGATTTACTGTTAAATCGCCAGAACATTGCAAAATAGTTTCTGTCATTCGGAAGTTATAAACAGCCGGTGCGTCAATACTTCCAGTAAAATGTAAAATTACACAGGAATTCGGAATTTAGTTACTTATACCGATGCAATAGTTTCCGCCAAAGCCGTTCCCAGTAAATGGATTACATGGGCAATGCCATAACCTCGGTTTTCAAGGGGTATTAAAAATAGAAAAATTTATAACAGAGGGACTTCGAAAATGAATAATAAAATGAGTGAAAATGAAAAAATTTCGGCCCTTCGGGCCGATTATTAATTCTATCCTTCGTTTGAGGATGAGAATACATTGTTACTCGTGTTTGTTCACGGCAAAATATCACGTTTACGGCGCAGAACCAGTATTTTAATTTGACCCATGCTCAAAACCTAGTAATGGCCGGGACTGACTTCCGGCCGTCCAAACAACGTTCGACCCAGGCCGTCCCAAACGTCGCGCCGGCACCATGACCTTGGCCATATGAGGTTCATTGTGCGCTAATCGAACAAGGAGTGCACCAAGTTTCAGATTTGTCTACCCGTGTTGCGTCTGCGTCACGAGGTCAAGAAAATATAACCGGATGGTTTAAGCCTGTACGTAGAGTTTGTAGACTTGGACGACTTTATTGCTAAAAGCATCTGTTTCATCGCATTCTTCCTCATTTTTTTCGAAACATTTTTCTCCAGTACGAAACATACGGAGTTGAGGAGGTTCTTGTCCATCGGATTTGACGATAGCGGCGGTCTAAACCCCCGAAAACTCGGAAAATACGGAAATACGCTACCGTGTACTTTCTCCGGATTCAACAAATGGATGAACCGGAGAAATGGACTTCGGCGTTCACTAGGGACCTCCTTAGTTCACATGGTGTTTTACCCGTCGGTCCTACCCTATTAATGCTCGGCATCCATGACGAATACCGTAAATCCGGAATTAAAAATAATACTTGTGTACAAAGATAGCGAATGATGTTAAGAATCAAGAATCCAGAATTCAATTAAATCTCCATGGAAACTTTAAAAATCTGGACCACGACTTTGACTAATCAACAAACTTTGACCTCCACAGATAAATAATTCCAGATCATTAGTTCAATTTCTCCTCCCGTACAGTTCACACGTCTTTCAACTTCTCTCGCCGACAGTATTTTAGACATCACCCCCATTTTCTTGACTACATTTTTGCTAGTTTTTGAATTTCTCTCTCGGACATTTTTGTATTACTACTTCTTTTTTTAATTACACTCTCCGACATATTTTAAAGTCTCACTCCTACTTTCTTTAACTTTCCCCGTACACTTTCTCCCTATATAAAACATTCGTGATCTAAATAGTCAAGGAGTACAACGGACAAGCAAAGGAATCCACGAATGGAAAGTAAAAGTAAGTCCTGAACTTTTATTCACTTTTACATCTACTTTACTTATAGCGAAAAACTATATGGATTGGTCTGAGCTAGTACGGTTGTCCTTGATGATTTGATTTAAAAGCTAAAATAATGTTCTTTCCACGCAATTTCCAGACTCTTCGCAAATAATTCTTGAGGGCCAGATTTGCGGATATGGAGCCTTTGCTGACGGAAAAAGATGTCCCGTATCCCTGACATGGTTTACTCGTAGGCGTCGCCCCTTAGCTTAAGGTACGGGATAGAATTCGGATAAACTTGCTTACAAGATAATGGCGTATATTACATACTGTTACGCGCCGCGCCGCCCAGCAAACGTTTCTCGAAATGGTCATGGTCTTAGCAATGCTCAGTGGAACAGGTTTCACAGGTGGACAAGAATTCATTTCTTTTTGTAAAATGGACTGATTAATAATATTATCAACTTTTAATGTGACAGTTTAGGTTTTAGAATTTCATGTATCTGTTGATGACCTAGGACGCGGAGAAGAAGGATGCGGTGCCGGAGGCCCCAGAAAGCACGTATTAGGCTTTCATCAAGATCGGGTATCATCCTCACTAAGAAAGACTATTTGTGTCTCGTATGACGTAAGTATTAATTAAGCCTACTTCGAACTAATTTAATGTGAATCAATTAAGGGTGAATTCATATTGAATATGGCGATTTTGGATTTAGGGAATTATCTCAATCATTCTTGATGACCATGGACGGATGTCAATGCAAGATGACACGGATGCGGTGCCGGAGGCCCCAGAAAGCACGTATTAGGCTTTCATCAAGATCGGGTATCATCCTCACTAAGAAAGACCACACTTGTGTCTGACATGACGTAAGCCTAGTTTAAATCTCATTGCACGTCGTACCATTAAATGCGACTAAATTATATATAGCAATGAATCCAATTTTCATGTATCGATTTTGGATTTAGGGAACTGGCCATGAAATGGACGGATGTCAATGCAAGATGACACGGATACGGTGCCGGAGGCCCCCGAAAGCACGCCTTAGGCTTTCATCAAGATCGGGTATCATCCTCACTAAGACAGAATATTTGTGTCTGCCCTGACGTAAGCACTGTTTAAACCTCACTGCACTATTCTAAATTCATTTGATGCTAGGCAATAAACGAAAATGATCGTAATCTTAACTATTTTCCAGCAGATACACGGGCAGGGCAGGGACAGAAGGATCGCATAATCAGGTTAAAAATGTAAGCATGTGTAGTTAGTTATAGTCTTCCGAGGCGAAACCTGTCCACTGACCAATTGCACATTAATTAGAAAATGATCTTGCGCTAATCTGCGGATGTTATCGCTGCTGGGTGTGCAATACTTTAATATCGCGTGAGGCGTGAAGCAGATATATTCCTTGTTTGCTTACTAATAAATCCATTTGTTTTCTAATTCTATGACCGCAGATCCCCATTGAGGACATTGATCGGCTTATGCACGTGCTCCCTACTTGAACTGGATGTACATTTACGAGGAATCCAATTTTCAAGCAAAAATTTCTATAAAAATGTATTGACCCATCAGCTCACCTACGCTTTATACACGCTGTAACAATTTAATTGACTTTCGTCTGAATAAAATATATCAGATTTATATATGGAATTGTTGGGATACCGCGTTTGTATGTTGCTTCATTCTTATAATGATTTTTCTAAAGTTACATTGATATAGAATTTTAAATTGTACAGCATGATAGTTGAAATTACAATATTGATAATTATGAAAGATCAGTTGTTAAATTGTTGTCCGGATGTCAGTTAAAGTAGGCCACTCACTTCGCCAGTCGTACATCATCTTCGTATTGCCTTAGTGGTATAAAATTAGTGCATGTTTTCTGAACTTTTGTTAAGTCAAGGTTCTGCGTGCGAAATATAATGTAATAGCACAGTTTGTAGACATTAGGTATGAGGTAGAGTCTACGAACTGTGCTAATAGCAGTGTCAAGCATGGGGATGATATAATTTTGGTCATCAGCCTATTTTTATTTCCTTGCGATTATAAATTGCGTGCAGAGACGCACCAACGCCCAACCAAAATATTATTGTGTGAGAATTACAATCATATCTCCTTGATTTGTTCAAAACTGTGCGTGTGATTTACTATTGCCTTCCATGCTGGTTACCAAAATTATTGGTATGTCTTCTTCATCTACTTTCTCCAAACGCACATGTCGGATCGATGTGACGGTTTATTGATCTTGGCGCATTATATTTTATTGAACTGAATTAATATTTTATTGTTCTTGTAAGCTTGCTGTGCTGTCGTGCTCGACGCCCACCTCATTTCGTTTTTCCGTAGTTTCCCAAGTTTCCTTTTAAAACATAGTAGGTCTGCCCGACCTAACCGATTCTACTCAGACTAAGCCATCCGGTAACTATTATGGCTTGTCTACCATATTTAATTATTGAAAGTGTCTTGGCATTTGCATTGTGTCCAATTTCGGAGTTCCAAAGCACGGCCCAGATCTTTAAAAATCTAAATAGTCTCGTTGTTTCTGATAAAGCAGGGCAGCGTCACATTACAAAAGCAAATTACATATTGTATTACATACATTTTGTGTTATAATATTAGGAGAAACGGAGAAACCAATGCGCTAGTGCCTAGCGCATGTGTACCGCAGACCCTGACAATTTGTTAATTTAAATATGACAGACACATACGCCTACAAGTTAAATTAAGTATGACATTATTTTCTAGTTACACTGACCTCTGATGAATCACTCCTAATAACAGAAACATACCAGTTACATTACAGTTACACACATAAGTCTTGTGATAAAGTCCAGAATATACTGACTGGATGAATGCATATGTCGATGAGTACATACAAACTACAAATTGATTTCCGAAATTGGACTAGTGACTGACCAGCGCAGCGACACAGAAGACAAGTGCACTACGAACACGAAAACTTCAATAGTATTTTCATCGTATTCGTCTTTTCGTAACCTATTTCCAAATGCTCAATCTAATTTAATCTATTAGAAATCCTGAATTTCTCGTATATTTCGTTTACTTTCGTAAACTGCTCTCTACGACATACTAAAAGTGCATTCAAAAGTCATCAGTGTTAAAATTAAAATTGAAGAGGACTGAAATAAAAAACAATATAAGAGATACAGAAGGAAACGAGATAATGTGTAAAGATGAATTTGAGAACTGTCACTGTCATATCAGTATTCAGCCGACTCTATCCTAAGTCGTGTGTAAAATAGAAAATGTGGGGAACAAAGTTTATCTGTTTGTTTTTAGCAGTTACAACTTTTGTTGTGTCATGTTCGTCAAAAAATAGATCATTTTCAATTGATTTTAAAAATAATTGTTTCCAAAAAGATGGACATCCATTTCGATACGTGTCTGGCTCATTTCACTATTTTCGTACGGTAGAGGCAAATTGGGATGACATTCTATACAAGATGAAGTTGGGTGGATTAAATGCAGTTCAGATGTAAGACCAAAATTGTTGAATTCTTGAATGGATATGTCGGTTGCTATTTTTTCGTGTGAAATTCTTTTATTCTCAACAAGACGAAAATGTTTGACCTGCTAGTTATTAAATTAGAATGCATTACGATATTAAAATGTGATCCGTTTTCGTAATCTGAATACTGTCAGGCTGTAAAACATTTTTTAAAAAATGAAGCAAACAGCGAATAACTGTGCTACTACTACCGCAATAAAGAAAGTACATAGTTTTAGGGCTTCTGTCGTGTCCAATCCTTTCCCGGATCAAATGCAAATGTGAGTATTTATTCTTTAGATATGTGGAATGGGCATCACATCAACCAGAATATAATCGCTACAATTTTGAGGATGACATGAATTTGTTAGAATTCCTCAGACTGGCTCAACAGAATGATCTTCTTGTAATACTTCGTCCCGGTCCATATATTGATGCGGAGAGGGATATGGTAATTTTGTTTCGAAAAAATATACAGTTTTTCTGTATGTTTTCGTAAGTTGGACATGTTCACGACGGCCAATCGGAAAAATCGATCTGAATAAATCATATCGTAAAACAATATATTTGTCTAATATTTAAAACGCCAAGGAAGTTGTGCTGCATTAATCGCTTGTTTTTCTTTGGCAGGGAGGTCTACCATCCTGGCTCCTTTGGAAATATCCAAACATTAAACTACGATCAACAGATGCTGGTATAAAAATATTAGATCAAGTAAACCTACTGTACACTATGCCAATCGAATTTCCCAACCTGAAATTATTTTATTACCACTTTCATCCAGATTTTACACATGAAGTTTCTAAATGGTTTGGGATTCTTTTAAATATGGTGAAACCATTCTTGTACGAATATGGTGGTCCAATAATTATGATTCAGGTAAGAAATCAATCTCCAGTTAAGTTTCACAGCTGTTTTTTTCCCTTCTGTAGAACAACAGAATCTCTCGAAATTAAGAGCGACAGTTTTCAATATAAAGCTTTTGGACAACTTACCGATTAGGCAGAAGATTAAAAGACGGTTATTTGTTAGAGTTGATATTTTGATTACATGCATACTTTGCATATTATACTCTTTCACCAATAAATAGAATTGGCTGGTCTAGGTGGAGAATGAATACGGTTTCAACTCTTGTGACATGGAATACAAGGAGTTCCTCCGTGACACAATAAAATCCATTGTCGGGCCAAATGTTGTTTTATTTACGACGGACTTCGCTGAGGAAGACAAATTACGGTGTGGCAGTATTCCTGGTGTATATCCAACCGTAGACTTCGGAACTGGTAATATAAAATCAAATATCAGACGTTCTCTTAAAATTTGAAAAGATGTTAACAATTTTTAACACTAATCTGTTTAGAGTCCGAAGCACTTGTTCGTCAACATTTTTCAACGCAGAGACTTGTGGCTCCGAATGGTCCACTCGTTAATTCAGAATTTTACATTGGTTGGTTTGATCGTTGGGGTCACCCACACCGAACAATAAGCACCGAAGATGCCACTACAACGTTAGACGCAATGTTAAGTCTTGGAGCAAATGTCAATATTTACATGTACCACGGAGGAACATCCTTCGGGTTTCGTTCTGGGTCAACAACTGATAACGTGACTGGACCAGGTGGTTTTCAGTCTTGCGTTACATCCTATGATTTTGATGCTCCATTGAATGAGGCTGGTGATCCTACAGAGAAATACCTTGAAATGAAAAGAATTATAGGAAAAGTATGTTGACATTCTAGACTCAAGCAATTCGTAAACGTTTGTAGAATTGTAGAATTCAAAAATTAATTTTAAGCATTTTCCGTCCCTCAATTGCAATCTGTGGCATATGAATTCGGAATTACCGAAGAACTTTTCTTGTTGTGACGCAAATGTTTAGACCCAATTTGAGTTCTACGATTTGCCAGTCAGTTTACGAAATGTTCTTACAAACGTCAGAAATTTATGAAGTAATTTTTGAGGAATCTAACCCCTTAGTACCGAGACGTTCCTTTCGAAAACCCCGTCGCTTCACCGAAAGGAAATTATGGCAGAATTAATGTAACACCACTCGTGTCTATTCTGGATGATGCCATTTTGGAAATGTTCGCTTCTAACCCAATCAGCAGGTTAAGACTGAACGGTTTTTCTATATTCACAGATTTCCGTATTATTGCACAGCTAATCTTGTATTCAAATTGTAGTGTATCCCCGTTAAGTTTTGAAGAGCTTTTTGTTCCTTCTGGTTTTGTACTGTATGAGACGACAGTAGAATTTTCTGTTCCCGATCCTGCGTTGTTAATAGTCCCGAATTTACGCGATCGAGCATACGTGTACATCGGAAAGGTTTTCAAATATTTTTTTGAGATTAACATATTAATTGTAGAGATTCAGTTTTCTGTTTCGCTGTCTAATATAACAGGAACTCGCCGGAGTCCTATCCCGAGCTGAAAACATTTCCAGTTTGCCGATTATTCTTGACAAAGGAGACAAATTACAGATTCTAGTTGAGAGTCAAGGTCGCCCTAGTTTTGGAGAGCATCTTCAAGAAAGTAAAGTAAGAAAAAGGTTTTGAAGCTCCTTTTCCTTACAGTAAGGTCAAAATCTAACACTTGTTTTTCATTTAAAAAACTTGCTGGAAAATTTTGTGTTGACAGTTTGGAAACATCTGGTTGTAAACCTTTACCATAAAATATCTCAAATTAAAATTTTTGTGTAGGGATTGGGGCGCAACGTTCGTATAGATTCTCAACTGTTACAGAACTGGAAAATATATCCTGTTGGAGAATTGAATGTTAAACAGTTCCACAAATTGGCCAAAATGATGCGAACCCGAAACCCAAATTCTTCAGCAAAAATCCGAGAATTCTCAATTCCGAGAAGATCAGCCATGACGTTCACAGCTACTTTTACCGTCGGAAATAAGACCAGTCCAATTCCTTTGGACACTTTCGTTCGGTTTGACGGGTGGCGGAAAGTAATAATACATTAAATTCATATCTTTTTCTTTTTATAAAAATGTCAACAAGAATTAGCAATATGAATTTGTGGACTTCGTAATTCACGTGAATGTGATCCGGTTGTCAAATACGGCCAAAATACAAAATGCTAATTCATTATATTTCTCATATTTGTCATCTGTTTAGGGAGTCGTATGGATCAACAACTTTCTCCTTGGACGTTATTG
>JAQIXO010001531.1:0-12078 GCA_034700305.1 Protaphorura armata | reverse complement strand
TTTTTATGTGATATGTTATAATGACGCTTAGAGACGCCCTAGAAAAAAACTAGGAAAAATTAGCCCAGCTTACCCTAAATGACGGAAAGTGTATTATAATTGTACATGTACGTTTAGAAATTAACATTTAATAAACACAATTTTTTATCTCACAATAATTACTGCATACCCTTGATTGACTATGGTCGAGTTCAAGTACTCCATGAAATATGATGATTCTTGGTTACAGTCCACCCAAAGCTATTGTTTTCTATATAATATTTTCCGAAAAGAGAGTATTTTGACCCTCGACGTGAGTTAAAAGGTTGAATCCAGAACTACAAGATGGGAGAGTAAATTCCACTCATTTATACAAACAAAATTTCCTCCGTGCTGATGGACGAAGAAAACCAAAGAAATAAGCGGCTGATGGATAAATATCAGTTAAATAAATAATTTAAAACTAAACCTTTAGAAGTCACATGAAAAAAATCTAAAATTCACTAAATGTCACTAGCTAGACAATTAGTTTAGATTTTGTTGAGGAGATGAGTTTAACATGCATGGACATTTTTACCTAGAGAATTTTGTTACACAGGACAGCGGCCGGACTTCTGCCAACTTTAGAAATCTGCAAGGTACGAGCTCGTATCATGAAGTATATAGTTTAGCCGGTTAGACACATGGACTCGGAATCGGAAAAATACCAAATGCACTTGTTACTTCACATGTGATTTTTTATCTCAATATTTCTGAAAGCTTCTAATTCAGATTTGGACTTCAAAGGAATTAATTATTAGTTTTTGCTCTCATCATTTCATTAATCACATGAATAGGACTCAAGTGCGAACACACGCTACAACATTGCATTGTCACATTGAATCTATTGTTACACACAGGACATACAATTTTAACCAAGGACATGTGATTGGATTTAAATTACCCTAATGCAAGGCCATCGGATTTATTATGTAAAGCCCTGGCAGTCACACGTAATTTTTATCTCAACTTTTGTATCACTTTAAATTCAGCGTGCCCATTGCATTTTGATTCAGTAACAGTAAGCGACCCATCGACAGAGTTTAAACTTCTATTTCTGTGTATTCCATTAAATAATTTCAAAATGAAGGATTTAGACCTGAAATCAAAATATTCTGATATTTTATCCTCCAATCAAATAAAAAATGAAATAGCTGAAGTAATTATCAAAATTCCTGAGAATTTGGTGGGTGAACACATGGGGAGTATTTGTGAGTATGTCACCATTAAATTTGAAGGAGGAAAACGAGAGCCCAAGGAATTATTTTTAAAACGACAACTTCCTACTCCAAATAATCCAGAGATGGATGCTATGTTTAAAAAAACAATGATTACGGAAGGCACATTTTTGACGACCTTTGTTTCTCAAATGACGGAGCTTTGTGAACAAAAATTGGGGTTTGTTGATTGATTCATTTAACTACTATCAAAATTATGATTCCATTCTAGAATACTCAGCCTTTTTGATCTTCAGTCCGAAATCTCTGATTTCGTCGAATATGATTAGTCCATGCAGAAAATTCCTTGTGTATTAGTTATTATACTTATCCAAACCGAAATGTTTTTCCCAAAGGCCTGATAATGATGTTGAAATCGATACATTATTCCCGAAAACTTATTTTGCGGATGATTCGGAGCTTATAATGGAGAATATGGCGACCAAGGGTTACTTCATGCTGAACAAGACGGAACTCCAAAATTTCGAAATGGCCAGGTTTGTTCTTGTAAATCACATTGGATTATATTTTACGTGTTCCAACGATGTATTCACCTATTTTTTAATATGTTCAGTCTTGTAATGAAAAGTCTTGCCAAACTTCATGGAGTCTCATGTTGTCTCGTTA
Source organism: Protaphorura armata (assembly GCA_034700305.1). NCBI lineage: Eukaryota > Metazoa > Arthropoda > Collembola > Poduromorpha > Onychiuridae > Protaphorura > Protaphorura armata. Next base: position 10,216 of record JAQIXO010001531.1, on the reverse strand, counting down.
AACGAGCTGGAGGAAAAGATGCATTTGTTGAGAAAAATCCAACGTTCACAGAAATGATGAGTCAGCCTGATGTGGAAGAAATGTTTTCAAACATGTTTGATCCAACTTTGAAATCGATATTGAAAATGATGGAGGTGAGAACTTCTGCAAATATAAAGTATTTACTGTTTTTGGTCGTACGTTGAAGCGTTGAACTCATTGGGCATTTAGGAATTTTCGGATTCCATTGAAATCTCAGAAGCGTCCAAGAAACTGAAAGCGTACGAGGGGAAATTAGCCAAAAGTATCATTGAAGTTGTTTTCCTGCCAAATTTATTTGAAAATGTGAATCATGGAGACTGCTGGAATAACAATATGATGTTTTCACCCGAGACGAGGAAGAATCCGGAGTTGGCTAAGCTCCTATTTGTCGATTTTCAGGTGCGGTCGTGCGGTATTCTCTTTAATTAATTAATTTCGTATTAATTAGTCAATTTACACAAAATACATATTCATGCCCTGCAATTCACTCATCTAATAACATATTCCGTAATTTTCACAATGATTTAATTTTTAAAGATCGGCCGAGTTGGTTCTCCATGCCTTGACCTTGGCTACTACATTTTCACAAGTACAAAACCAGAAGTACGGAAAAGGATAAAGGAACTGTTGAAAATATACTTTGATGCTCTCAAGGATTTAATTGAAAGACTTGGTGAAGTACTTCCCTACACATTCGAGGTAAGTTGGTAATTTTTTTTGGTACAACGTTGGTTTTTTCAAAATTCTGTCTTTTGGTTCAGGAATTTTTAATTGACTACGGTGTCAAATCAAAAATGGGATTTCTCTTCGGTGTTATGATGTCAGTTGCAATGGAAGCGATCAAGGGTCACGATACACATAAATCTGGAGGATCCATTGATGAGGAATTTACAAATTTAATGACTAATTGGATTAAAGAAAATCCGGACAAGGCGCGTGAAATTGTTGAAGGAGTTAAAGAAAAGGTCAAGGATTTTGAGGTATATGGAAAACTTTGAAAGATTTCATTCCTCATACCAGTGTAATGCTAAAATTTATCTACCGCAATTGTGCATGTAATAAATTCAACAACAATAAAAACGTACTTCACTTACACTTTTATTGTCATTTATTTACGTATCATCGTTAAAAACTTTTTTTTTCCATTTGCGGAATGCAGAAATTACCAGAATTATTTACACCTAACTTCTTTGAATATGTCTGTGGGCTTCAACGTGGCCTCGTCTAATTCTGAGGATTACTTGTGACGAAGTGAATTTCAATATTTTCAATGGACTCGCGAAGGCCTTATAGGTAGTTTGACCTTCCCCCAAGACATTCCGTCCAAAGCCAACATCCAGAGCACGAAACTGTAAGAATTGGGTCACTCACTCACAGTCCCAGTGTCTATCATTATACATAAGAAATATTCATCATAAATTGTGGGTTCTGTTCTATACTAGGCTTGGTTAAGAAAATAGAGTTGAAAATTGAAGTACAGTTCTTGTCACTTTTGATGAGCTTGACAGAGACAAGTATGGAAACGTGAATAAACGAAACACTTGTCATCAATACTTTCTTTTCATCTGATTTCCGATTTATCCAACATGTTTGCGATAAATTCAGGTCAGTATTCACCATACGAATTGGTTATCCTTACTAGATTTGTCAATTCGAAAACTGACCCGAATTTGAATTTATTTGAATATGCCTGGAGTTCAGGACCATTACATTCAACGTACAGCGGTTTATAGGGTGTTTTCGGACTGTGACTGTGAGTGACTGAACATAAACAATAGAACGTGAAACTATGCATCTACTAAATTCCCCAGTAATCGCTTGTACAGATTTACAACTAATTCTCTACATTATCGGTATAATTAAATTTGAGGATGCTCCAACTGTTGTGATTAGTTTGAATTCTTGTTCCCATGAACTGCCAGATTTCACACACTGCTTATCAGAGACGGTGAAATCATCACGTTACCAAATTTCTATCAAACACAAATACGCAGTCAATTGTGACACCCCACTCACGATAACCTCACATTTTCCGGGAAATCAAGAGAGTATAGTAACATTTTTTGTTTGGAATTCAAAATTAAATGTGACAATAGAGAAACAGCTTTCTGGAATAAGTGCCAGGCTGAAATCGAAATTCTGTGCTGCAGCTGCAATTGTGTTTGAAAATGAGACAAGCATGGTCCACTTATTTGGATTCCAAAGGTTAGTAATTGAGTTCTCTTCAATTCAAATCTTGAATATGAATATAAATTTACATGTTTCTTAGAGCATTCGGGAGTGACGATATTTTAACAATCAATAATGTCGTGCTTCCGATCAACGAAGGTTTGGACAGAAAAAAGGTCAGGAATTTTGGAAACAAGCTTTTTTCAGAGATTGGACGATCAGACTTTCTAAATAAAACTCTACGCGTTGTTGCTGTTGTGAGTGCAGCTCAAAATTCTTAGAAAATCACCATGAATTTAATATTTTTTGATTTATACTACTGTTGCCCTGCTGTATAAATATGTGTAGAACTACATGGCGGACACATACGAAATTCGACGCACAAACTTGACGTATTCGGAAGATACTGGTTGGAAACTGAATCCAAGTTTTAGTGCAGAGATGTTACGGGCACTTGCATACACCATGCATTTCAAGTAATTCTAAAGATTTCAACATTAAGAGAGTAGTTGATTAATTTATCAATCTTTGGTTTAGATCTGAAATTAAAGTTGTGGATACTTTTGGATTTGTTTACAAAAACAACAACAGTTGGAATGGAATGGTCCAGATGCTAATGACGAATAAATCGGACCTTGGAATAAGCCTTATGATCTTTGACAAATTGAGTAGGAAAGTCGTGGATTTTAATTTGCATTTTGGTGTATTTCATCTCTGTGCATTCTTTCGTCAACCTGAAAAATTGAATCACCCTGATGCAATGATTAAACCTTTTTCAAAAGGAATTTGGTTTGCAATTTTGCTCTTCATTGTATTCCTGATTATACCTTTGAGTCTCATTGGTGTCTTCAAACTTAGTCCAGGTTACTCTTTAGCGGATGCAGGCCAATCGGTTATTGGATCTCTGTGTCTACAAGGCTTCATCCCAAAGTCAATTCAATCTTCAACTTTTCCTATCGTTTTTCTAAGTGGTTCAATCGTCGGAGTGGTTCTCTACGCCGCTTACAGTGCCACTGTTCTCAAATTTTTACTCTTTGAAACAGAGGCGATACGAAATTTAGAAGACTTGCTTGACAATCATTTCGAAATATTAGTCGACAATATTCCATTCGTTCATCAACTTCTGGGGGTAAACAAAATCTCACACTCACTATTCATTAAAATCTGCATACAAATATTATTCAAAGACTGAATTGAAAAATACAGGAATCGAGCGATCCCTTCGTTTTGAACATGTACAAAAATCGAAGTTCAAAAATGTTCAACTCATCCGAATCGTTGTCGAGGAAGATCATGAAAGGATCATTCGCCCGCGTAGCGTTAGATTTGCCCAGGTATCACACCTTACATGAAGAGCTCAATTCAGAGGAAGCGTGTTTCTTAAGGGTCGTTCCACTTCCAAATTCCGACTTACTTGGAAGTACAGTTGTACAGAAAAATTCACCTTTACGAAGAATAGTAGATTTTCAGTAAGTGGGAAATAGTAGTTGGGGGGGGGGGGGGTCCACATTTTTTAGATTTGATTTTATGCATGCAGTCGTTTTCTTTTCGCAGGATTCTACGAATGATGGAGTATGGGCTCATTCACAGATGGAATTCTCACTATTTTCTGAAAGTTCCTAGTTGTCTGAGACGGACTAAAATGGATGCAGTCAAAATCGGTGCAATTCTTCCGGTCTTACTTACGTTAGCTGCTGCTATCATCACATCTCTCACAGCTCTTTCAATCGAGTTTTTCTACTCTAGGAAATCAATATTATAAACGATTATAATCTCAATCGTGTGCTTAAGAGTATATTTAAAATTAATCTTCGTTATGATAAGATTTTCATCATGCCTCCAAAAATTGATAAAGCTCGATTTGGATAAAATAAAACGGAATATACGACAGGGATACGATATTGATTTCCATTCAAGTTTTAGGCTCCGTAGTCTTCGATAGAGGTTGTGGTTTGAATGTAACTGTCACACACAAACACTTTTGAGAATTATTTGAATTGAAGTAGAGTGGAACTGGAGTGAATGTCGTTAGCTTTTCACTAATTGGAATGAAATATGCACTACAATTATTAAACGACTACTGCCATGGTCTACTTACCGCTGAAATGAACAAAGCAGTGAATTGAATAAACGCAACTTTGTTGTTAATTGTTAAATGGGTCACGCATCTGATCAATCCAAATCAATGCAAAGATTTAGAATTAGAGAATTCACATAGACACAGGGTGATTCATATGTTAATGTATCGCTTCTCGTCGATAATCTTGTCACACATCTTAAGACGCAGCAAAAGTTGGGAGGCCATGACCGAAGTAGATTCAGGAATTATTAACACAATTAAAATATTATCTGGTTTAATTGACAATTTCCATGTTCCTCCATTTAATCCACCATGCAGTAAGACATACAACCTGTCATTACATATCTCCAAAAATCCAAGGGTATATGAAATAGAAATATTCACACAATTGTGTGCACTATTTTTAACACTTTGTTTTGTATGTTTACGACAAAACTGACAGTTTTTCCAAGAGAGCAAACTTTAGATGCAAAATATTTCCACTTCCTAAATAAAGAAAAATTGAAGTGATATCAAGAAGAGACATTTCTGTTTCTGTACATTCTTTATTCGACTTTGGAAGAATGAATTGGCCGATGCAATGCTGAATGTAAAACCGATTAAATATAATGCAGAGACTGAAGAATGAAATGAACGAATTATTTTATATTCTGATGGACAAAAAAATTAACGTACGAAATAACGAAATATTTAAAAGATAATATTTTAGATTTTGCTGCTATACTTTTTTTAAATAGTCGGCCATAAGACGGTGTATTCGTCACAGGTCCTAAATTCTCATTTAGGTAGCAGGTGATGGCGAAGTCCCTGATGTTGTTCCTTCTGGAGTTAACGTAGGCGCTTCTGTCGGAGTTGTGGTCACGTCTGCACTTCCACTGCTTGTTGAAATCATTGCTTCGACAGTTGTTACCTTCACTTCAGTTTCTGGAGTAGTAATTTGAGAAGTGGTTGTTTTAGAATCCGAATCTGCTCCGACCGTTGTCGTCATCATACTCATCAAGAGAAGCGATTGCTCGGTAGAGGTGTCAACCTGAGGTGGTTGTGTCGTCATCGCTGTAATACTTTTTTCAAAGTTCGTATCCATCGTGGTGCCAAAAAATTGAACGTCAGAATTCTCAGTGGTTGTAGGAAGAAAATTGGTTTTGTCAATTGAGTGTGGAGGGTTGAACGGGTTCCAAAATATCATAACCAATGCTCCAATGACTCCTATTCCTGTCACGACAGCAAGAACTAGTTCGGACCAATGGTTTTTCAAAAAACCCATTTTGTAATTTTTAGATTATTTCTGGGAACTTCTGCCTGATTAATTAAGCCTAGCCAATGCAATTATCTGTCTTAACCTGACTGAAAATAATACCCAAGTAACCCGGAACTAAAAATGGCTACCAGTGTATCGCAGAGACATATTCGGACGTCAGCAACACTCGCTCAATTCATGTTCACTTTCTAATTGTCGTTAGTCGTTTAGATATCATTGTAACTTAAGTTTCAATGTCAGAGACAACAATAAATGTTTGTTATGATGGTCATTACTTTTTAATGCTTGTGATATCATTCAGGAATTGTTCCTTTGTGGTTCTTCATGAATCATCGAATGAAGTAAGCATATGGGGGTGTTACGGCGCGGTGTCGGACTCACTATTTCCATATCTGATTTCTCCTCTCATTGTTTGCTGCTAGACGCATGGATATTTTGGTTTATCTTGCTTCGATGTTTCATCAATATTATAACATATATGATTTTTCACAATAGACACAAAATTAACTAAAGAGTAATTTGTTCAATGCTTCATTTTTTAAAATATGTTTTGTAACTCAAAAATTTAACAAGTATATGGACACAACACAGCTTTGAAAAACTTGGACTCGATTATATTTGAAAAACATGTTTTCAGCAGAAGGAATTTTCAATTCAAATTCAAAAAGCCCTTTTTGGTGTTAAAAAGCTTCGACAATGAGTAAATTGAATCCAATCAATAAGTGTACAAATAATTATGAGTCATACTATTTACTAGTGTTAGCTTCGATAGAAAAAAATTAATTTTCTGGCTATACTAATTAGTTAAATTAAAGGTAGTTTGTTGGTCTCTTTTATTTTGGTTTTTTCTCTCTACTACGCTGTGGTCAATAATATAGACAGGCTGATAATTATGTGAACCGTAGGAAGTCAATTGATCTCAATTCTCAACCTCTCAACTGTTTTATTAACCCGACAATTGATTTTCTAACGATAAGTAACACAATCAGCGCTCAAATACGAGTATTCTTGAACACAATAAAATATCGAGTCTCGTGGAATTGAATCCAAATCACAATAAAGTATTTTAATTAACACGTGAATCAACATTTGGACAACTTTACCAGAATTCCGTCCTTTGGTCTGAGAACAATGTCTGGAACTGACAGTGGGTCCTTCATCATTGCACGAACATTGAAATTTCGAAATATTTTTGATAAAATCACCTTCATTTCGAGCATTGCAAATTTCTGGCCTGTGTTCGATTTGAGTTTTAATTGAATTAGAATTGAACAATGAATAAAGAGAGAAAAATCATCATTTATTCAATGAAAATCACTGTCACAACAATTGTGATAGCCTTTCGACTCAGTATACAACTTAAGTCCACTTCCAAATCTTACCGATACAATTGCGAGTTCCAGCCGAGAATGGTATATAAGCGTAAGGACTTCTTTCAGCAGACTGATCTAACCATCGTTCGGGTAGAAAATTCTCGGGGTCTGGAAACACGGCTGGGTCACGGTGTAACCAATAGGTGACAATGTACAAATCTGTACCTGCTGGGATGATCTTTCCGTCCCCTAAAATCAGATACGCCAAGTTATGCATGCACACACATATGCAATCTGTATGGGCAGACAAATTGTCTATTCATTACATGAATTAATTACCCAAATCAAAATCTTTAAAAATATTTCGTGCAAACATAGGGACACTGGGATAAATTCTAAGAGATTCTTTGATACAGCACTCGAGGTATTTCATTTGACCCATATCTTTCATCGTTACTGCTCGGTCTTTGTCGTCTCTAAATATTTCGGCCAACTCTTCTTGAACTTTTCTTTGAGATTCTACATGAGAGCCGAGCAAGTGTAATGTCCAGCTCAGACAAGCCGCAGTCGTATCATGACCCTAAAATTCAAAAGAAATTGGAATATTTAATATTTTTAAATGAATTAAGACTGAAATAAAATTAAACACCTCAAACATAAAAGTGTCTGTTTCTTCTCGGATGTCCAAATCAGTCAAAACATTACCATCCTCAGAGATATCCAGAAGCAAATCCAGGAATGCTACTCGTTTTTTCTGACCTATGCATGTGGGCAAATGTTATGTTATGTCTTGTTGGGGTTACATTACTACAATTACAATTAGAGTCTTTTGAAGTTACCTATTAATGATGCGTCATGTAATACCTCACATTCATCAAGAGATTTTGATTGCAGTAATCGTGACTTCCTTTTTTCAGCAATGACCTGTTATATAGTTATGTGCGCAGAAACGGATTAACGTGAAATTGTATTCCCAACGACATCCTATTTTTCCATTCAAAAACAATACAACTAACTGGAATTTGAAAGTTGTGCAGCTTGAGTCTGCAATGTGATTACCTTTTCTGTGAATTTATGTAAAATATTCAAGTATTTGGCCTCTTTTCGTCCACGCCAGGATAATTTCCAAATTAGATCAGACATGAGCCAAGGTCTCATACGACGTTGAATTATAATCTCTCCCATTCTGTATAATAAAATAGAGATCAAAAGATGTCATGTCGCACACCCAATTCGAATAACCAATTACTCAATTTAGGTCTCAAAAGGATATTCAGGAAAATAATCCAAGATCGTAAAATACAATCACTACGCTAGTAATTTTTTGAAGCCTGGTTTGCAAAATATCTGTAATTTTTAATTCCTTCTTGTAATGGTCTGGAAGGCGAAGAGCGAACGCCCTTTGTGCTCATTTCTTTGTTGTTTATGTTTATGCTAATTTATTTTCTGATTCAACAGATTTTGACTTCACACTTACCCATAAACTGCTTGAACGTACTCTGAATCTTTTTGGGTTTGAGCGTTTGACGTTTTCCCCATTGCGGTTTCTGTTTATTTTATTGTGATGTGATTTGTAATGGTGGTAAAACAATGACTCGATAAATATAAAAGAAATACCGCAAATAATGTCCAATGTACAATTTGTTACAAAATGGCATACATCAATTGTTTCTCCACTCACAGCCCATTCGGTCAAAAGATTCACTAAAATGGTGCTCTGTTCATTAAACACATCAACAAAGTCCTCCAAAATTTTGAAATGAAAAGTTGGGGTCAAAAATTTTCTTCGAGTGAACCATTTTTGTCCTGAAAAGTTGAACGAAATCTTATTTCTCATTAAAATCGAGATTAACAGGGAAACGTCGGAACGTTTTACCTTTGGAAGTAAGTAATCCAGTTCCTAACCACGGTTCCAAAAGGGTATAGTCCAAAGCCTTGTTTATAAATACATTGGATGTCAGGATTTTCTATAATACGAGACAAAATAAATGTTAACACATTAAGAAGAAAAACATTGTACAATTAATTCTTTTCTCTAACTTTTACAGACCTCAGCATATTTAGCCCCTGTCACAAGTACGTACGGTTTGTTACCCAACCACATTCTTTGAATTCTTCCGTAAGTGTCAATTTGCTGTCTGAACATAGGAAGCAGTTCTAAATACAAACGACGCAAACAGCAAATTTGGTATTAAAATTGACAACAACAGATTTCCGACCTTGATTTGTTGATGTCTCTATTCTCTTAATTACCATGATTCGGAACAATGATTTGGAGTGCATTCCCAAAAACAGGAACAGTTGGTGGTCCAGGAAATTGAAGAAACATAGATGCAACTCGTGGGGAGACATGGATGAAGTTCCAATAGAATATACTGATTATTGAGAGAACTACAAAAGAAATGTAAACTGTGGCCCATGTGGGCTCACTCTCTTCTAAATTCATTTTAAGCATTTTTTTTTAATCTAAAAGAACTTAATTTTAAACGAACGATTAGATGGTGGTCAAGAGTTTAATAAATTAACACTGAAATATATCCAAGCATAAAGTTTGATTAACATGTTTTTTGGTTTAAGATAATTCCTGCCTTCACAGTTTGAGCCAACCTACTACTGTATAGATCTGTGCTACTCATTCAAAATATCTACATGTTCATGAGTTAAGACTCTTGGCTGATAACCAAAAAAATTAATAAACTCTTGTGATTGTCAATGTCAAGAGTGTCAAGGGAAATCAGACTCAAGCTACTCTCCAGAGTTTGGTTGATGCATTTCACAGGGTGCTCGGTTTAGCTACGTCGTTAATTAATGAAGGCTAGACTGGAAACTAGAGAGAAAAATCACCAATTTATGAATGATCACTGCCATTCAACAATGATAGCCTTCCGACTCAGTATACGAAAGACAATACAAGTTTTGAAAATACTGATAAGTGTTGTGGAACCATAAAAAATAAATTCAGTCAGAATCAAAATCACCAAATAAAAGATAATTAGAAACTGTATAAATGATGTTGCAAAATTTGGCAGGATCCCTTCAATGCAGTAAGAACAACTTCCTCCATCACTTGTTTCGGCAACTTAAACTTATTTCGGAAATCTTCAAAAAAACGAAGTAATCGTTCCACGTGCACCAATTAAAAGTCCAATTGTACTTCTGTACTACTCGACCCCGACCCCACATTGGATTTGCGAATCTCATCTCAATCACTATTGTTAATAGTTAGTCGAACTTTCTTTATTTAAAAATAGTAAGAAATTATACCATTTAAGACCATGAATGTAAAACACAAGTGTACAATACGAGGGTTGTTCATTAAATTGTGAACTTATGAATCTGTGAATGTTTTCTGAACAAAATGAATTTATTGTTTTT
>JAQIXO010001530.1:0-12093 GCA_034700305.1 Protaphorura armata | reverse complement strand
ACTCAGGGCATGTCAGTGCACCCAAAAAAAAATATGGCGTGTCAAACTCCAGGGGTCACCTCACGGCTTCCCCTTGTGAGATATTTGTAAGCGATGATCTCTCACCGGACAGACAGACGGACGGACGAACAGGACAATTTTATAAGCCCTTGCAAGACTGTGTCCACGGGCTAATAAGTAGTAAAACATGATCACTTACCGTCGAAAGAAATGAGTTTAGTGTAAATCTTTACACCACTCACAGTCGAAAGATTTGAGTTCGAATAATAAAAATACAACACATCACCACTCACAGTCAAAAACCGCGACATATCACCACTCACAGTCGAAAGATATTCGTGGGTGTCAAGTAGCACGACATACCACCACTCACCGTTGAATGATTTGAGCCGGTGTAAAAAAAGCGACATATCACCACTCACAGTCGAAAGATTTGATTGGAGTAAGATACACGACAGGTCACCACTTACGGTCGAAAGATTTGCATAGGTGTAAAGCATCGCGACACGTCATTACCTACAGTCGAATGATTTGAGTAGGTGTAAAGAGACACGACAGACGACACATCAAGACTTACCGTAAGAAAATTTGCGTGAAGGAATACGACACATTGACCCGTACCGTCGAAAGATTTACGTGGAGAAACACAACAAATCACCACTCACTGTCAAAGGATTTTTAGAAGCTCTTCCAGTAATGCTTTCATTAATGCACGATGACTTGCTGCTTTCAAATGGATTTAGCACAAGCAAGAGGTACTTAATTTCCTTGGAAACGCCTATCTTGGATCAAACAAAGTGCTCCAGAGAAAGACAGACAACAAAAAAATTTCCAGTGGTGATTTAATTAGTGTTGAATACCACATCAATGCAAATTGGTCTAATTTAAATAGTAACGTGTTGATTACCATATCAATGCAAATTTACCTAATTTAAATAGAAAAGTATCCGAACCGGAAGTCAAAAGTCTGTTATGGTAGATGTCCGTATGAGCAAGGGACCCCTAGATTACGTATTCGAAATATCAGGTCGATCCGATCACTATTAAATCTAAGACAGATGGCAGCATAGTAAACAAGATATTTCATCTATGTCCCTGCTGTTGTGTTTCCCTGCTTCCTGGTTAAACCGGTAGTGAAAACTGTTGCAAAACGTGTCCAGAAGAGCCAATGGCGCCTAGATTATGTATACCAAATACCAAGTTGATGCCACCACTATTGAAGCTAAGACAGAATGAAGCAAAAATTTTCATATTTGCATTCTGCTCCATGAAGTGCAAAGTCTGTTATGAAAGACATCCGTAGAAGCCAAAGACTCCTAGATAACGTACACAAAATATCAGTTCGATCCGGTCTCTATTGAACCCAAGAGAGATGGAAGCATAGTAAACAAAATGCTTCATATTTGTAATCCTGCTAGGACCCCTAGATAACGTACACAAAATATCAGTTCGATCCGGCCTCTATTGAACCCAAGAGAGATGGAAGCATAGTAAACAAAATGTTTCATATTTCTATTTTGCTCCATGGTTAAACCGGAACTGAAAAGGCTGTTACGAATGTTTTCCGTATGAGCCAAGGACCCCTAGATAACGTACACAAAATATCAGGTCGATCAGATCAGTATTGAATCCAACAGAGATGGAAGCATAGTAAACAAAATGTTCCATATTTGTATCCTGCTCCATGGTTAAACCGGAACTGAAAAGGCTGTTATGAATGTTTTTCGTATGAGCAAAGGACCCCTAGATAACGTACACAAAATATCAGGTCGATCAGATCAGTATTGAATCCAAGAGAGATGGAAGATAGAACGATATGAACAAGGAACGGGACGGAACGTTAAAGGGACAGGACCACTTCAAGTAGAGAGAAAAATCACCAATTTATTAATGATCACTGCCATTCAACAATCGTAGCCCTGCGACTCAGTATACATATGACAATTTTGCTTTGATTAAAACATATGAAGTCATAATATTCGTAAAAAATACATAGGAAGAAGATAGAAATTAAGAACTGTATAAATGATGTTGCAAAATTTGACAGGATCCCTTAAGTGCAGTAAGAACAACTTCTTCCATCACTTGCTTCGGCAACTTAAACGGAAATCTTCAAAAAACGAAGTAATCGTTCCACGCGCACCAATCAAAAGTCCAATTGTCTCTAAATGTCTTAAACCATATCCCTCCAATAAAAACGGAATACACGAGTCGTAAATACTTTGTTTCTCCACATTCACACGACCTGCCTGAGCCTTATCTTAGAGTGGAAGAACTTGCTTCCATTCATTTCACTTCGAAGGATACATCGCCTCCTAATGATAAAGAGCTGGGACCACTTCCAGTAATTAAAGCGGAAGCACATGCTTCCATTCATTTCACTTCAAAAGATGAATCACCCCCTAATGTTAAAGAGCTGGGACCTCTTCCAGTAATTAATGTTGGCCTCTTTATGATTTTAAGGTTCCCTTTCACAAAAAGCCGAGTTATCGAATTTTCTAAATTATGACAGATCACTACATTTTAATCATCATTTTAATCATTTCATTTATGTCGGTCTTACAGACCGACAAAAACATTTCGCGTCGGCCTGTGAACAAAATTAACCGTAATTAAGTGTAATAAGTTATTCTATACTGCATTAATTATCGTAACTTGGTTCGTAGAGATAGGAAATTAAATTAAAATGTAGTGATCTGTCATAATTTAGAAAATTCGATAACTCGGGTGTTTGTGAAAGGGGACCTCAAATTGAGCTGGCGGTCTTCTCGGCAATGCAAACCAGTGCTTTCCTTTCCCGTTCTCATCCAGTACTCTATGCATGCGTCATACAGTGCCAGAGAATCACAACTGCGGGGAGATCTGTGCCAAAACGGAAGAACTTGCTTCCATTCACATCACTTCAAAACTATAACGTCAAAGAGAAATCGCCCCCCCCCCCCATGTTTATGGGATAAGACCATTTCAAGCAGTTCAAGCAGCAAGCAAGAACGCTTCAAACCCCACATTACAATGTATTAACTCTGGTTGGTAAGTCAAACGACGAAAACTTATCTTCTGGATTCCCACTCAAACATCAACATCAACTCACATTTGCCCGTGGACACAGTCCTGTAAAGGGTTTATAAAATTGTCATGTCTGTCCGTCTATTAGTTTATTAATTATGTATTAATAAGAGCGGCAAGGATCGTACACATTCTTTTATTACAGCAATGACTTTCTAAAGCAAACACCACTATTATGTATTTTTCTTGGGAATCACGTACTAATATTACAAATTGGAATATACAGCTTGTAGTTAACAAGTTTGAAATGAATGAGGCGTGAGAAGTGAAGTTGTTGAATAGTTTGTGATATTGTTGTTAGACAAGTTATTGAATTTAGTTGGGATAGTTTTAAATTGCTCGGTGCTAGCTCGGTCGCCCTTCTGAGGCAGCCAAGGAGGGGATGACTTAAATCCTAGTTATACATAATAGACATAAAATAATACTTGGCTGATGTTTATATTGAATTCCAACATCGAGTGTACATTGCTTTCTTATAACAATGTAACAGTCAATTATACATATTTTATACTAAGCGTTATACATTTACGTAAACTTGCAGCGCACGATAATGTTTAATAGAATTCGTTTACTCTGACAGTAAATTCCTCTAGTGGTCTTCTTTTAGGACGTAGGTTTTCTAACTCTACACGCTTTTGTGTGGGAGATAAGTGCAGCTCTGTTCTTCAACTTTCTCTCACATTTTTCGCAAATAAATTCTGAATCTTCTGGAGGGTGTTTGCGCCGGCAATGCTCCATAAAGCCGGACAGATTTTTTATTATCCTAGGCGGAATACAGTCCGTACAAAGGATTCCTGCAGTAGGCACATTACCTGGTGGTGCACTTGAATCTTCTGCGCTTGATTCTGATGTCGCATCAGATGAAATCGTTCCTTGATCTGTCTTTTCGACTCTAACATGGCTCGTCAGATTAACAGAACTGCTGGGCCATGGCGATGGTGTTGTCTCATCTCTTTCTCGTATAAATTGATCATGTTCTTTAATTTGATTCTGCTCTTTGCGAACAGCCGATCTTAGAACTCGAACATTTTCGGTAGTACTGCTACTCGACAGATTAACAGAACTGCTGGGCACGGGCGGTGCTGTTGCCAGATTTCTTTCTCGTACAAATTGATCACGTTCTTTGCCTGTCGCTTGCTCTTTGAGAACATCGACCGAGGCCGCTGTTAGAACTGGAACCCTTACAGTAGTACTGCTACTCGACGGATTATTTGAAGTGCTGGGCACGGGCGGTTCTGTTGCCTGATCTCTTTCTCGTACAAATTGATCACGTTCTTTGCCTTGATCTTGCTTTTTCATGACAGTGGCCGATGCCGATCTTAGAACTGGAGCTTTTACAGTAGTACTGCTACTCGACAGATTATCAGGAGTGCTGGGCACGGGTGGTGCTGTTGCCTGTTCTCTTTCTCGTACAGATTGATCACGTTCATTGCGTTGATCTTGCTCTTTGAGAACAGCGGCCGATGCCGATTTAAGAGCTGGAACTCTTATAGTCGTACTATTATTGCCAATTATTCGACCAATACTCCCTGAAGACACCGACAACGGGTTGCCCAAGTAAAGAGTTCGAAGATCATTTCGCCCATTTGTTTCACCTAAGTAGATACACAGTATGTAAAATGGTTATCCGCTTATAAAGTTGGTTGGCAAATACCTTAAAACATGTTTTTATTTATTTGTTTGTTTTTCATATGTGTATATTTCATAGAAGCTTGGCTGTCCCATTTGTCCCGCATGCATAAGGAAAAGAAAGGTGTTTACAATAGGTTTGCAAAAT
Organism: Protaphorura armata; assembly: GCA_034700305.1. NCBI lineage: Eukaryota > Metazoa > Arthropoda > Collembola > Poduromorpha > Onychiuridae > Protaphorura > Protaphorura armata. The sequence continues at coordinate 7,250 of JAQIXO010001530.1, read as the reverse complement.
ACTTGTTTTTCAGAGTACAGTATTTAAAATACTGTATTTAATGTTTCTAAATTTGTATTTTATATTCTGAAAACTATTGAAAAAATATTACAGTATATTTTGTATTTTGTCGCGCTGCTGTATTTTAATTTTAATTCAAAATTGGGTATTTTGGCAAATTCCTTTGAAAATACAGGGGGGGGAAATATTTATTATATTAAAATTGTTAGTTAGTTAGTTAGTTAATTGCATTTATTATGGTCAAGAATTTCAGCTTGCGCTGTTATCAATATTCAGAACTAATTAATACATCCAAGCGTTGATTCGGTATTAAAATTCACGTGAAAACACCACAATTATTTTTAAACATAATTACACAATTACTGAGGTAATAGGCAAAGTCAAATTCTAAATTTCAGTTGTATACATATTGCATCAGATTAATATATATAAATTATTGAAATTGATGAAATTGTGAATTATACACATTACGTACAGTTTGACACAATAGTTTCTAAAATGATCTCAACGTTATCTCAAAACACAAGAGATGGGTGGACTTGTATTGAAACTTACTATAGAATATAGATTTTATTACCACAGAATGGAGATGTGTGTATTTTATTTTGTTAATAAATTCTGGTATTTCAGACATTCTTTTGTGTATTTGGCAAAGTATTTTGAAAATTCTCTCTCTAGAATTTTGTCCACCTATCAAAATACTGTACTTAAAATACAGGATTTTATTTAGAAAAACCAATACAAGCTTTTTTCAAAATAGAAAAGATATTGCAACCCCAAGTTGGTTTTGAGTTGTTTCTTCTTTGGATCAAAATTAGGTGTTGATGACGCGAAAGTTTGTATTTTAAAAATCTATTGTTACCAGAATACAAATTACAAAATACTTCAGATTTCTTCCTTATACAAAATACAAAAATACTTCAGCTTTCGAAAGTATTTTGATGCTTTGGAGAAATTTTAGTATTATTTCCACTATTTCATTTTAAACACGAATTTTATGTATTTTGGCAAAGTATTTTGAAAATGCTTTCCCTAGGATTTTGCCAAACTATATCAGAACTAGCAAAGACTTTCTACGAACGGGTGTATCTAGCAAACACTGACGTTATTCTTTGCGATTTCATTTTTATTTTAACATAAACATTGTCTCTAAGTAATACAGTGTGTCATGAGTAAAGCTGAATTTCTAAACTCTGAAATAGTTTTTTCCCTTCCTTTCTGTGGACTAACAAAAAGGCAAAGGGACTTTTGGATACTTTTGGAACACGATGTACATTTTAAAATTCATTGCCATTCGTCCCCCAGTCCCAGCCCGATTCCCCAAGAATTGCTTTTGGAACACCCTATATAGGTTGGGGTACTCATCGGACCCCTTGTCCATGTTAAATTTCATTCCTAACCGTCCAATCCCAGCAATGTCCCAAAAATTACTTTTGGAACAACATTAGTGCTTGGAGTACTCATGGGACACCCTGTACATTACATTCCTGGCCGACCCCCACCACTTCAAACGAAATCCCAACATATACTTTTGAAACACCCCGTACTGGTCGCTCTACCAATCTGCCCCATTTATTACCATAGGCAACGGTATTGCCCAAAAATTTCAAAATCTCATAATCTTTCCCCTATGTCGCAAAACTCAAAGAGTCCGCCTAAGAATCAGAGGTCGTCAGTTCGAATTCAGGTTAAAAAAAATTTCACCTTTCATTGAATCCGGGCCCAATTGAGATCTATCCAAGATACCAAAAATTATTCCAATCCGTTTAGTACTTTTTATTTGGCAGCCTCCTATTTAAAGTGCTATTGTCCCATTAAAGTATTCAACGCCACATCAACTATATTCTTTACGATATGACAGTCTAAGTTGATAAGATATACCGACTCCATGAGCGGACAATTTCCCAGTACTTTAAACAAATCCTGATCTGCGCTCGAGATTGAACAAAGTGCTTACCTAAAACTGACTGATCTTGAACATGCCTTGTCCCGAGAGGCGTCACCTAGACAAACAGAAGTAGCAAAGCGGCTTAATACAGTATACATGTGTATTTAGTGACAAACCTTAACTTTGACAATTGTTGATTTATATACATGTTATGCTATTACATCATAACTTTGACAATTGTACCTGGTTATTTTCTGCAAATGTACTCCGGCCAGACCTTGGAACCGTTGGTAGGGTTCTACGAATAACGATCAATAGCTCAGCTATGACATCGTCGTCGCTTGCAGTTTCAGGAAGAAATTGTCGAATTAGTGGAACGACTTGTTCAACTATCATCAGGCATAACGAGTCATCTGTATCTATTCCCTTAGATAACGTTGGAAAAAAAGTATTAATCTTGGAGTTCATCTTTAGAATCAAATCTAATATATCGTTCTCACTTCATTTGAAACGGCAGAAGAGACTACTGTATTGCGGATGGACGTAATTGGACTCCGATCGTCATGAGTTCTTAAATGGGCCGCCTACATGATAATATATTATTAAGAACTGCCGGAACTCCATTGTGATCGTGTTAAGTTTTTCTAACATAATGTCTGGAAAAACCGGGCCGCTGCTACAAGTGCCCCAACTGCAGTGACTTACACTTCACTGAGCTAATTTATTAGTTAACCGAGTTAACCAAAGACTGGAAACAAAGGGCAACGCTTGTGACTTCCGCAGTGAAGTTGTAAATAATTTCTGGTATGTAAATTTTGAAAGCGTTTGACTTTACGTAAAATTCTAGTTCGCAAGGCTTAGACTACTTAACGCGAAGTAACGGCATGTTTACGTCAAATTGTCTTGATGAATGTGGTTCTTCTGTTAATGGGACGTTAGTCACTTCGGCACTTCTGATGAGGCTGTGCCTGCGCATCGGCAGTAATTCGCTTCTCTCAAACGACCGCGATCTACGCCATTCCTTCCGGTGATTTTGATAAGCCCCGTATGGATCATTTTGTGTCAACACATATTTACGAAGGTCGACAATATCTTCCTCTCTTTGCTTCTTTATTCTCCGTTTCGGCTTGGGGGGAGCAGACGCTTTGCTAATACTTCGTCCTCTAAAATCCTTTATTATAAGAAGATATATTAATATAAAGAGTGGAGCGAAGAAACAGAATGGATGAACTGATGTGAGTGGAAGCACCAACTGGTTTTTAAAGGAACGAATTAAGAACGAAAGAATGGAAGAACGAATGTAACCAAAATTTTAACAAACAAGGTTCTGTATTAGTCCAGACTTCACGACTTCTGTTTGGTTTTGAACTATTTATTTGCAAATAGTTTTAACTCTTGTTTAGTTATTCGAAATACTTACATTTGAGGGGTTTGAAAGTAACTCCTTGCCAGTTACAGGAATTTGCTCTTGAGAAAGTACTCTGGGTCGATCTACTTTTCAAAATACATAAAATATAAGCGTACGTATTATTAATTGCTCTTCAAAATGAATTGACATTTCCGATTAAGTATCGACGTATTCCCCCGTACAATAGCAAAGAGAGTTCCTCTAAATTTGAGTACAGAGCTCATACATCTCGAATCACCGAGGACTTTCAATCCGGTGTTATACATAACCTAGGCTTCAAAGAAGAGAAGCGCTTTAAATACAATTATTTTCATAAATATTAGAATGCACATAATTTGTCACTGCGGAACCCCTCGAGGTAACCACAGGAGGTCTGGGTTTGAGAGTATGTGGTCTGATTTTTACTTCAAACTTTGTCTCACCCTATTAATAAATAGAAACAGTCCCTGCGCCGTCAACCCCTTTTCCTGCCAGAGACTTAATGTGAGTGAAATGGGCGGGAGATACGGTTTCATTTGAAATTTCAAACTCAGTCTCACTCAATATTAGCAGGTGAGCTACCTGAGGCCCGGCCCGTGCAAGTGGTATTAAGAGTCCGAACCCGATGGCCTTATCTTTCTAAGACTATGCATGGCTGGCGCCCCAAAGGAGTTCTTTGTTGGTAGGTGTTCGCCCTCTTCACATTTTTGATCATTTTTTTAAACAAATTGTTGGCGTGCCCGTAGGGGTACTTTAGGCGTAGGCTTGGGTCCCCCTTAACATTTTTGATTTTTTTTATGGTTTGTGTGTCCAAAGAGAAGCTTTAGGGGCAGGTTTGGGCCCCGCTTAATATTTTTGATTTTTTTCAAGAAAATTGTGTGACGGTCAAATTATTCTGGGGGTAGATTTGTTTTTTAAGTTGAGTGATAAGGCACTACTAAACCGTAAATTCTTTTCGGGCACGCTTACTAATATATATATACATATGTTATAGCAATATTGCGCATAATAATAGTGAAATTATTATTATTGTTAGTGTGAAATATCGCTACGCACACAAGAGGTGGTTGTTATTTTGTTATATTTATAATGTATGCAGCTGTACTCACTGGTGGTGTTAATGGAACTTTCCAGTGTTAAACCTGTTGGTTCGCCCTCATGAGAACATTCAAGAAGATCTTCGTTTGATCCGACACTAGTGAGATTTGGCACCTGAGAAATTGCATTCTTTATCAGTTATCGGGTGTGCCTAAAGGACTGCAAGACTTAAATCTTACGACAAGCACATATACTTGATTCATTGTCCGTCATTTCACTTCAGTTTTTTTCTAAAATAACATTATGAGTATAACATTGAAAAGATTATAATATCGCCTGACTATTCATTCACTCAAGTGACAGATAGTCGTATGATGTTACTGTAACACAAATGTAACAGTACCCACGGCTCCGTATCAATTCTGGTGTACTAGTGAAAACCATACAGTCTTGCTTTCTGTTCGGGTATACTATATAAAGAAAAAGTTCAAACGCCTAAAAGATAAATTCCTACACTGTAGGAATTTATCTTTCAAGTCAACTTCTCTCGTCCAAATGGTATTTGACTCACAGATACGAACAGTGTAATTCAACGAAAGAAATAAACAAAAGTTGATAGTCTAAAAAACGTACAGGTTCGTTTGACTTTCAATGGGCGTTTGTTCTTTGCCCCTGTGTGATTGTGTTGTGCTGTTTTTGTAACTTATTTTAACACTAGCGTGCGAGAGCTGGCTATGCCAGCAGTCACCAATAAGCCAATTAAATAGTATTTATTTTTGTTTATTTTGGAATTTTTGAACTTCTATTGTCGTTTTTTTAAATTAATTTCAGTTAGGTAGAATTTTGAGCGTTGACAACAGTTATGGCTTGTCTGTTAAATGTCACCTCAGCCAAACTTCTGATTTTTTTTTGACTCGTGACAGCAAGGATTCCGCTTAAAAGTCGTAGGTCGCGAGTTCGAATCCCGCCCGTGCGGATGAAAACAGGTTTCTTGTTTGAGAACTTTTCCCCTTTTCTGTCTCTATAGGATTTATGGGATTTTTTTGGATGAATTTAGAGCCAAAAACCAACTTTCTACGTATTATAGTTTTTTAGGAGTAGGGCTCTATTCAAGACCGGTCCGTGTCCAACTTGTTTCTAACTACATAACTATATATAGGATGAGACTGAAAACCCGGACTAACCTCAGATCTTCCAGAACGATTTTCTAGCCCTGCGTTGTGGGTCAGTGAATTGATGTCGTCTGCGATTAATATAGTTGGCGTTGCCCCTAACAATACATAATTAAGTAAAACTATCCAGGCAGAGGATGTAGTTTGAAATGTCTTACTGCGGGGAAGTTGTGCGGAAACAGTGTCCTCATCTCCACTCTCAACAACACCATGCTCCGCGTCAAAGTAGCAATCCTTATTGTCATCAGAACTAGTCACAATTCCAGCATTATTTGTTATTCGTGTACCTTGCTGAAATATAAAACAAAAACGAATATTTGTTGTATCATAATGTTGTGTAGTGTCTGAGTGGATATTTACTTGCGACTAAACTGGATGAAAATTTTCGTTTGCTTTACCGCAGAAGTATTGGAAGTTTAAGTTTGGAAGTTGTCCCATTTCTTTAACGTTATGGTTCAGAAGTCAAATCGGGAAAATTTTGATGAGCCGAAACAAGTGTATATCACTTAACCTCGAGGGAGAGCGACTTGCATGTGCAATAGTGAATATGTTCCCGTGTACCAGTCTTTCTAAATTTGTTTTAACGACCGTAAAACAATGCTTGTGGAAAGAGCAATAACTGGATTGGACTTTGGTTTGAGAAGGCGTACCAAATTTTGCTTCCCCTAACACAATTTGTATTTATTTCTTGGAGATTTTAATGGATTAAGTGTAAGTAGAATAATAATATTTACTTTACATTGTAGCTAAAAAGTTAAATGAACCAGAGATTTGTGTATTAGTTTCATCTGAATGAGATCGCTATGACTAAACACTAATTATTGTTGACGGAAAATGTAAGTTGGTTTGGCATCGCTCGTGCAATTAATTGTTGCTATTATAAATCCTTTGTAATGAATACAGAAACAATAAAATAGTTGAAAACTAAAGAAAAGTCGTGCCTTTTTGATATTATGAAATATTTGAAATATATTATGAGGGTTGGCTAGGGATTTTAGGGATGTCTTTTGTATATAAACAAACAATGTTGAAAGGTCGGCGAGAAATGTTTCACATGATGGAGAAATTTAACAATCCAAGGCAAATCCACCAGGTACATTATTTCCGATTTTCGCGATGGATGGATGGGGCTTCATTTTAGCTTTAGTTATTTATATAACTTTTTGCATCACCGCCGGCGTTGCTATGGTTATGTGATTCCATGTCTAGGTTTAATATTTTCCACATACCTAATGTGCTGGCACTCGTGTCGTATGTCTTAGATGTTACCATGACAATTCATGTAAACATTCCTTTCAAACAGTTGGAATGCTGGCGATACCTAACACAAGGTTGAAATGAGCTTCCCATTGCTTCCATGATTAAATTGCTTTTAGCAGAATGCGCTGTGGGACCTGGGTTGGAAAGGGTTTGCGTTATCAAAAGACATGTCAACAACCTTTGTTTGTAATCGCACATGTACGAGACCACCTACTGTTCTATCTAGGTGGAACGAATGGCTACTCATCTGTGCTTCTGTCCTTAATTTTTGTAAGGAAAGTTTTGTTTATACTTGCTTCCTTGATTAAGTTGTCTTGTGCTTCCATCTTTAACTATTGTTGGAAATCGCATTCATTGCTGCTTTATACAATGTTAATTCGAAAACAGTACTATGTATGATTAATAGATCCATTTTCTGGCGACAGCTTTAATATCTAATTGGCTTATGGCTGACGCACATGACATTATCTGAACGTCCTGAAACGTTCTAACATGCTTTATATAT